>SZWC01008722.1:27230-47217 GCA_023375785.1 Penium margaritaceum
GAGAAGAACAACAAATCAAAACCTTCCTGCACCCTCGGCCAATGTGCAGGGACACACTTGGTCTTGAACGTCCTCCTCCTCCTGCTGGCTAGTAGCTGTGCAGTGTGCAACTGTACAAGGGTGAGTGTGAGGAGAGGGAAACTAAGGTCAAGGCTGTCCAATGGGTGAAGCTTTGGGAGCAGTGGGAGAGGGATCAGCAGGCTGCACTTGAGGGCATACGGATTGAGACTGATAGTGAGGATGACGAGGGTGGTGGGGCGTCAAGGGGATGGCAACATACAAGACTGCTCAGAACACCAGGAACAACCACACTTGAGGATGAGGTCCCACTGTTTCATGTGACAAAGGCAACTTAATTCAGGCAGTCCACCATGGTTCAGCACACTGACCGGGTTAACAATGTGAACTGTCAGCTTTCTATTGTGAAACTCATGGAAATGCGTGCTGCTCCAATCTCTTTCTGTTGTGAGTATGTGTTGCTGGATTTCATAAAAAGGGCAAGAAAACCACAAGCAGCTTTCGGCTCCCAAGTTGGAAGATTGTCGTGAAAGAATTACTTCCAAAGCTCGACAAGAAACTGAAAGAGCTTGATGCCCCTCTGAAACAGGAATGGAGCATCTATGGCACGAGTAATACAGTGGAAGAGTGGTCTGACCGACAGGTCAGACCAATATACAACGCCATGGTATGCAATGCCATGGGGTCTGCCCACATCTTCTCCCGAGATGCATCTGGTCTCACCCGAGATGCAGACCACACAACCCGAATGATAAAAGCTGCTATTGAGGCTGTGGGTGAGGAGGTTGTTATGTCCATCATCTGTGATAACACGTCTATGAACAAGATGCCATTCCAGGATCTTGCGGTGAAGTACCCCAAGCTTTTCATCCAGGACTACTATACTCACAATGTTGATCTTGTGATGAAAGACATTGGGAAGAGTGCATGGAGTTCGATCTTGATTGGCAAGTGTGAGAAGATCATCTCCTTCTGGCAGAACAGTACCATGCCCCGCACTTGGCTGAAGGAATGGACAGGTGGTAAGGTGCTTGTGAACCGGTGTGACACAAGGTTTGCATCAGTGTTGTCCATGGTGGAATGGCTGTTGGAGGTGAGAATAGACTTGGGAACTTTGGCGAACAGTGACAGATGGAAGCAAATTGCTTCCAAGAGATATTCAGGGTTCTGCTCCAAGAAGAGGGAGGTTAGGCGCATAATCAGGGGGAAGGTGTTTGGGATTAAGGTGCGGCAGAAGCAGGACTTGCTGGAGTCGTTGGTGTGGGTACTGAGGGTTGCAGACAGACCTGGTGATGGGGCTGGGGAGATTTACGAGGGGATTTTGGACTGTATAGAGGAAATCAGAGCACTGAGTGTGAGGAAAGGCAAGAAGGGACGCAAAGTGGCACATGCATAGGTGAACTTCATTCTTGGACGGCTTGAGCAATGTTGGACCAAGGACATGGCCTGCCCCCTGTACGCCGGAGGAAGGCACCTGCACCCTGAGCATTTCGGCAATGACTTGTCGACATGCTCAACCACCATGCAGGCTTGGGATGCTGTGGTTAATGCCTTGGTGCCAGAAGCAAAGCATGGTGACATCATGCACCACATTTGTGCTTTCCTCAAGGGCCAGGTCATGCTTGAGGCCAATCCTCTCATCACTCCTCGGAAGAATGCTAAAAGCTTGCGCTCCAGTGGCCAAAGTGAAGTGCAGGAAAGTGACAGCTGTTGAGTGAAACATCAACCACATGAGCTACTTGCCTGAGCTCCAAGACCTTTCGATCAAAGTCTTATCTCAACCCTACTTGTCTTCTGAATGCGAGCACGTGTTATCAACGCACTAGCCCATACACACAGCCAGGAGAAACCGCCTCAACGTGATGACACTCGAGCTCCTCACGTCCTGTAATGTCCGCCTCCGGAAACACTTGAGGCGTACAGGATGGAGGGCTGCACTAGAGCTTGCAACAGTAGCAACAGAATTGGAGGCCGAGGGGGAGGATAGCGAGGACAATGGCAAGATTGTGGATGAAGATGCTGAGCTGCTGAGTGACCCCAAGAGTGATGGTGACAGCGACAAGGAGGAGGAAGAGGATGAGGTCGAGGAAGTGGCAGCAGATGGAGGAGATGATGACATTGTGGAGGTGCTGGCTAGTGTCAGGCGCATGAGTGAGCTGCCTGGCTTGCCATATGTACGCACAGTCCACGTGCGTGAACAGGAGAAGGTGCAGAATGCAGCTTCTAGTAAGGGTGGTGTTAAAGGGGAGGGTGGGGAGGGTGGAGAAGTTGAAGCAGGGGATGAGGAGGAGGAACCTGAGGACGAGCCTGCTGGATCTGCCACAGGAAGAGGAACTGCTCTAGCTATGACTACCACCTCAGCATCAACTGTTGACAATGCAGCTAATGCAGGTGGGCATCTGGTGGTGGTGGCAACCGGCCTAGCAAGCATGGTGCAGGTGTAGTAGGAGGAGCATCAGCCAAGGGATCCAAGCGTGTTCATCATGTTAGGAAGCAGACCTAGGATAGGACTGCTTAGGATGGCCTAGGAAATCATGTAATGTGTTGTCCCAACTGCAATGTATTGTCCATGATTCTTACTTCCATAATTCAATCAACAATGTTTCTGCTATGATTTTGCATCTTGTCTTTTATGCAGTGAATGGTGCACAATTGTTTGAGAAAAAACTGAAAACTACAGGATCTGAGATCAGTGTGCATTGTGTAGAAATCTGACTAAGAGCTGAAAATTCACTATGCATGAAGTGTTTGCCATGTGAAATTGAATTTAAGCGTTGAAAATTGAATTTAAAAAAAAGTGTTCAATTTCAGGTTAGAAATATTTTCAGGGAATTTGAATTTCTTTAAATGAAAGGAAATGGAAACTGACCCCCCCCCCCCCCCCCCCCCGGGGGGGTCACACTACTGTGCCTCCCTCTAGCTACATCGATGTGTCGTTGTTCCATCGATGTTCGTTGTAGCTTGGTAGCAAAGTAAACACTGGTTGTCACACCCGAGTGGTCCCAAAATAGCTTTTCTTACTGTGTCTGTTCCCCGTGATGATGCTTGTGGTGTTGCTCAGTTGGCTTGCAATGAGGATGACCATAACAGTACGGACTGGCTTGATGAGTTGCAAATCTGTGATGTTCGTCATTTTCCTGGGTCCTCTGCTACACGTCCAGTAGAGGTAGAGTTTTTTGTGGCGTGTTGCTCAGTTTCAAAGAATTTTGTGAGCCAAGTGGCACTTGGATCATTGACTTTGGTGCCACCCATCACATGACCCATTGTTGTAGTGACTTTGGTGTGCTCGGCCTTGCTGCGTCCGTTCGGTCCATCCACACATGGCCTGGTCATTCATTGCCTCGTTACTTGCAGAGTGACAATGACCCATCTTTCTTTCTTAGAGAGACATCGGAGAGCTTCACCGCCATCCTGGTCTACGTGGATGACCTCCTGGTTGCATCTTTTTCTACAGAGGCTGTGAAGGAGGCCAAGGCAGTCCTTCAAGTTGCCTATAAGATGAAGGACCTTGGTCATACAGCTGTGTTTCTCGGGATGGAGATTGTGCGTGATTGTTAGCGGTGGACACTCTTGCTGTTTCAGGAACGTTATTCAAGTATTGTGGGGGAGCACTTTGCTGACCTCCTTGGTGCATTTCCCATAGCTCCACCCCCATCACACCTGACGGGCAGGATGCTCTGAAGTTGGATGATCCAGCAGAGTGGGGAAGACAGTGGACGTGACCCTTCACTTGGCCACTACCACACGGCCCAACATTGCCTTCACCGTCAACCTCCTTGCACAGTTTTTGCAGTGTCCTTGGGTGAGAGACTTTCACACAACTGTACAAGTGGTGCGGTATGTGGTCTCCAAACCGTATCTTGGACTCTGCTTTCAACGGCAATGTTTGGTAGTAGTCAACGACTACTTAGACAGTGACTGGGCGTGGAGTCCTGATGGGCACAGTTGAACAGGCTACGTGTTCCTGCTGGGTCGCACCACTATGTTGTGGCGCAATGGCAAACAGGGTTGCATCGCACATAGCTCATAAGAGGTTGAGTGCGCTGATCTTGGGGTTGGGGTTGTTGAGGCGGTATGACTGCATCTTTTGTTTCATGAGTTACGTTAGTGTGTGCCTTGCATCCTTCTGTGTTGTGACAACCACAGTGCTCTTGCCATTGCAGAGATCTCTGGTGTGTTTCATGAACACACAAAGCAAATTGCTGTTGAGCATCACTTTGTGCGTTATCTTGTGGAGCGATAGGTGATCTTCGTCATCTTGTTGGAATGGACATGCTGCAGGCTGACTTCTTGACCAAGACACTTACCCACAGAAAGTTCATGGCCATTCGTTGTGCCGGGCTTCGACCCTTGCCTGAGAGTGGCTGAGAATGGGGTGTGTGAGCATGGACTGTTGCGCATATTTTTGCGCACTTGTATCAGTTCTGCACGTGTATGAACATGCATGAACATTGGGTCATAGGGGAGTGTTGTGATGTGAGTTTTCATTGTTTTTTTTTCCAGCTTGCTTTGACCACTCGACCGTGTCTATGCTCGCGTAGATCCTTGATGCGGACCCAGGTGGCACCGGAGCATCGAAGGGTGGTGGCTCCATCCACCTGGAGCTGCCACACCACAGCCACGACGTCCCGGGTGCTTGCAGGGATGTTATGCAGTTTTTCTGTAGTTGCTAGAGTTTTCTTGGTGAACTGGCTTCGGAGCCTGATTTTCATGTTTTGCATTCTGTCCGCTGATTGATGCCAGACCTGTGCGTGTGACCAGTTGCAGCGTCTAGGTTCAGATGGTGTTGCGTTTTGGTACCTATGCACAGATTTACGGCCAAAACAGTAGATTTGGGCCGGTTGTAGGACATTCTACATCTACAGGTTCATACGGTGTTGCGTTTTGGTACCAGTTTGCAGATTTAGGGCCAAAACAATGGATCTGGGCCGATTGTAGGACAAACTTTTACTTTTGTGTGCGTGACCCGCCGTGCACCGCGGCAGGTATTCATGCTGTATACTTGTCAATTGTCATTACTCTGTGCATTGCTAAGCTATTGGGGCTTATGAGACTTTGCGTGTTTCCCTAGCCTGACCCTTGCTCGTGCTCCAGTTGATTGGACAGTGTCACCATGTCAGCAGTAGCAAGGTTAGGAAGCTTCCTGGCAGTTTCTTAAGGGTCCCCATAGTCCTTGAGCTTGCTGATGTGGAGGACAGGATGGATCGCCATGGTTTCGGGGAGACAAAGTCAAGAAACAACTGGGGTTTGCATTTGCTTGATCTCAAATGGTCCTAACCTGTGTGGTTTGAGCTTCACAAAGTCCTGTCCTCAAAGTTTGATACTTGCCGAGCTGAGGAGGAAACGATCGCCATTGATCAACATGTCATTAATGCAATGTCGTTCAGCTGTCCGCTTCATAGCTGCTTGTGTGTTCACAAGGATCTGCAGTGTTTCCTTCCATATGGTTGCAAGGTCCCGACGGTGAACGTCAACCATGGGAATGTTAGTCTGGTATTTTTTTCTCACTGAAGTTTCCACTTGGACCGGTGTCATAGCATTCTTCCAGTAGCATCCGCCGTTGTTCCTCGTTTGGAGGAATGATGACCTGGAGAGTGAATTGCCGTCGCCTGTAGGGGTCCAAAACTTGGATTTCTCTTACCCACTAAACTCCTTGTAATCCTTTGCGCATAGCCTCGTGAGGTACAAGTATCATTCGATGAGCAACGTACTGATCTATGCCATTAGATCCGGTCGTTGACTCAGAGAATCCGCCGGATTGCTTTTTCCAGGCCGGTAGTCGATGTCGTATTCAAACTTGGACTCAAGGAGCTCCATCAATTGAGTTTTTCAACGGCTTAGATTTTCCTAGGTCTTGAGATATTTGAAGGCGTGGTGGTCGGTGCAGACAATGCATCACCGGTGTTCTAGGTAGCATCGCAATGTTTTGAATGTGTNGTTGGAATGGACATGCTGCAGGCTGACTTCTTGACCAAGACACTTACCCACAGAAAGTTCATGGCCATTCGTTGTGCCGGGCTTCGACCCTTGCCTGAGAGTGGCTGAGAATGGGGTGTGTGAGCATGGACTGTTGCGCATATTTTTGCGCACTTGTATCAGTTCTGCACGTGTATGAACATGCATGAACATTGGGTCATAGGGGAGTGTTGTGATGTGAGTTTTCATTGTTTTTTTTTCCAGCTTGCTTTGACCACTCGACCGTGTCTATGCTCGCGTAGATCCTTGATGCGGACCCAGGTGGCACCGGAGCATCGAAGGGTGGTGGCTCCATCCACCTGGAGCTGCCACACCNAAGTATCATTCGATGAGCAACGTACTGATCTATGCCATTAGATCCGGTCGTTGACTCAGAGAATCCGCCGGATTGCTTTTTCCAGGCCGGTAGTCGATGTCGTATTCAAACTTGGACTCAAGGAGCTCCATCAATTGAGTTTTTCAACGGCTTAGATTTTCCTAGGTCTTGAGATATTTGAAGGCGTGGTGGTCGGTGCAGACAATGCATCACCGGTGTTCTAGGTAGCATCGCAATGTTTTGAATGTGTGTGTAATGGCGAGCATCTCCTTTTCCTATGACACGTAGTTTAGTTTTGGCTTGTATGTTTTTCTTGACATGTACGCGACTGGTTGTTCTCCACTGCTGACATCTTGGAGGAGAACAAATCCGATGGCTCTTTGTAAAACCTGGAGAAAATTTGGGAGATATCCATTGTGCTCCTCCGGGGTACGGCTGTAGTTCAGGATATTATTGAGATATACGATGATAAAATCATCGAGGTACGGGAAAAAACATTGCTCGTTGCCACTATAAACATTGAGGAGNTAGGTAGCATCGCAATGTTTTGAATGTGTGTGTAATGGCGAGCATCTCCTTTTCCTATGACACGTAGTTTAGTTTTGGCTTGTATGTTTTTCTTGACATGTACGCGACTGGTTGTTCTCCACTGCTGACATCTTGGAGGAGAATAAATCCGATGGCTCTTTGTAAAACCTGGAGAAAATTTGGGAGATGTCCATTGTGCTCCTCCGGGGTACGGCTGTAGTTCAGGATATTATTGAGATATACGATGATAAAATCATCGAGGTACGGGAAAAAACATTGCTCGTTGCCACTATACACATTGAGGAGGCGTTCGTGAGTCCAAACGACATGATCATGAACTTGAAGTACATGTTTGGTTCATAATGCTTTCTTCTTGATGTCCTTATGAGATACATTGATCTGATGATGAATGTTGCATAGGTCAATTTTGCTAAAAATTTGGGCCCCACGGAGTTGTTCAAAAAGTTCATCTGCTCGCGGGAGAGGGTAGCGGTTCTTGATTGTAATGTCATTCAGCGCTCAATAGTCAACGCACATCTGCATTTCTCCTGTTTGTTTTTTGTTTTACACAAAGTACAGGTGCCACGTAGGGTGACGTGGAGGGTCGAATGAACCCCTGTCCTGGAATCTCATCCAGCTACTTCTTGAGTTTGGTCAGCTCGTGATTACTCATCTGATTGGTCCCCTTTACCGTCGGTCTTCTTTCTGGCTTCAGGTCTATGTGATGGAAGATGTTGTATTACGGTGGTAGCTCTTGGGGTAGTCTATCGGGAAAAGCCTGTTCGAGCTCCTAGATGAGCTTCGCAAACTGTTTCGAAACTACCGCGAACTTTTCAGGTGTCGTTGCCGTCAGTGTTTCTTTAGCAGCTGCAATTTCTTTTGCTTCCCCTAGTTCAATGTGGACTAGTCACGCTTGAGCTCCATGTTTCAGGTATCGCTTGGCCACGTCCAGTGTTATAGATTGGGGTTTTGTGGCTGACGCAATTCCCTCTGCTTCTTCCACCTCAGCTGCTACCTGTAACCGCCGCTGCATTGTGGGTCGCTCGACCAAAGGCAGGTGTCGCTTTCAACCATTCATGCTGGCATAGACTGATCTGCTGCTCCAGACGACCTACAGATTGTGTTAGCACAGAAAATCTTGCCTGAGGATGAATTTTGGTCACTCATTCGGAATATCTCTCAGACCGTTTGTACAGATCTCCAATTTGCAGAGGGAGTGGTTTGCGAAGTTGATGGACCTGCAATCATCCGTCGATAGTTTTTCCTCCAAACACTCCTGGTTCAGTGTACAAACTTGGCTTTCAAACCATGTTGTTGATAAAAAAACAGTGAGAAGCTCCTCCATCCAACAGTGCTGGTACTGAGATGTTTACAATCCCTCGGTTGCACTTGTAGGATGATCGCCAGTTGGTAGTCCTCGTTCCCCTCATCGAACGTTGCGATCTCAGGAACCCTGGTCTGTGGGGATGTGAGCAGTTCAGATGGACGATTGGTCGGCATAGATGTTTCTGACCGGATAGGAGCCTCGGCATTTACTCGTGTCCTATTCCGTTTTCCGACTCATCACTCTTTTTCTGCGACTTTCCTCCCATTTTGGCTTGCTTTTGCCGCTTTCGGCAGCCACATGAGATATGACCTGGTTTTATGCAAGTCCAGCAAAGCCATTGATCGTGCTGATCGACGGCGTGAATTTCCAAGGAAAATTAGGTTTCCGCTGACTGTGAATTCCCTCCACCACGATAAGGATTGTGGCTTTGGGGTCTCCAGCCGCTGGATTCCTACATTCGAGCATTGTAGTCAGCGCTGTCGATGTGGTCGGCTGCTGCGACTATTTGTAGAAGGTCATCTTGGCTGCCGAATATGGCGATTGCTTGCCAAAAATCTCACTTCAAGCCGTTGTTGTAGGAGAAACACAGTACGTCAGGGGCTAGGTAACTGCCGGTGATGATCTCGCGGAAATGCTGAGTGTACTCTGCCATGCAGGAATGCTGAAGAAGAAATTGTAGTCTGTATAGTGCGTCAGATTTTTCGTTCTGCTCCCCAAAGCGAGGGAATATAGCACACGCAAAGTCGCTCCATATATTTGGTGGCGTGAGAGAGTCCTGCCACGTCAGATTGATGTGCTTGAGAGGTAATACGCCTGTGGTCAAGATGTGAGAGCGGTTGCGAGAGACGTCGATGCAGCTGCACCGGCCTCCTGCTGTCATTGGATGGCCTGTAGATCAGACCACCTACTTAAATCCGTGTCCCGCAAAAGTGAGGCTGCAAGGGAAACCTTCCTTTTTTTGTTTTTGACCCTTGCAACGGTGAATTTCACATCTAAAATCGTCAGCTACATCCTAACCGTCAGGCCCATGGATTTTGTGGGATCGAACGGCTCAGGGAGTACTGGTGGAATATGGGTTCGCCCGAGAGTTGTAGATTTCTCTCAGTGAGCACTAGATTCACACAAGAAACTCAAAGCTTCCATCGCTGCGTTGAGCTGTTGGAGCACATGGGTATTGACGCTCTCAAGACCCAATTGTTTCTGGTACATGTCTTCTTTGATTCGTGCTTGTTGGTCAGCGCATCCTATCGTACCAGATTTCGACTGAGCGCGCTGTGGCGGAGGGGAAGCGATTGTCGAGCTGGAGGAGTCCATCACAGGACATGCCGTCGAGGTTGTCGGTACTGCACCATTCAACACGAAAGCTGTTGCTACCAACTTGTTTACCTGGAGAGCGTTTCTGTTCGTGTGCTGCTGATCCACCATCGCTAGAGTACTCCCTGGGGACCACTGCTCGTTGCTGGATGCGCCTGCTCTATTTACCATTGTTGTCATGAAGTCTACGATCTTCTAACCTGTGGAGATGTGCCAAGGAATTGTGTGAAGTTTTTGCCAGGTAGTTAATGTGTCAGTTGCCCCCCCTGTGCCACTGCGTTGTGATACCAAGTGTTATGTTAAGCGGAACATAGGTGGTTCACAGGTATGAGGTGTGGGACAGAATAGAATTCGGGTGTTCAGGACAAATGGATGATTTGTATTTAGCAGTAAGTGTACTTTGATGGCATGTGTTGAGTGAGTCAAGCACATATATAGAATGCCGATAATGAGAATGAGGCAAAGATCAGGTCATCGGCGTTCCAGCCGAACAATGCATGTAAGGTTGCACTGTGAGTGATGGATTCAAGAAGCTCTGCCAAGAAGTCGAGGGGCTTCAAGAACATCACAACGATTCTTCGTAACAGAAGTTGAGATTCATCAAGAAGTAAACCGAACGATATCAAAAAAATTAACATGGTTTGTGACACTTCTCTTGACCATTATGGAAAGTGGTTGCAGTTGTTGGAAACTAGTAAAACGGAACGCTGGAGGCCGGGCCAGTTGGCAGAAACTTCTTTGTCCAAACGGCGGAAAATTTAAAAATTCGCTACATGGTGGGCCATGAATGCAAGAATGAAAATACCCACTCGCAAGTTTTAGGGACTCGTCTACGTCATCAACAGAATACATTTGGGACAAATGGGCGATTTGTATTAAGAAGTAAGTGTATTTTGATGACAAGTGTCGAGTGCATCAAGCACATACATACAATGCCCAAAATGAGAATGAGGCATTAATTTAGTCATCGGTGTTTGAGCCGAGCGATGCGTGTAAGATCATGTCGTGAGTGGCTGACTGGAGAAGATCCGCTGAGAAGTCCGGGAGCTTCGAGAATATCACGACGCTTCTTTATGAAAGTTGAGTGCCGTCAAGAAGTCAGCCAAATGATGTGAAAACTTCAATATCATTCATGATGCTTCTGTCGACCATTATGAAGAGTAGTCAAAGTTTTCAGCGACTTCTAGAACGGATGTGGGGGCAGTTGGCCAAAATGCCCTCGGCCGGATGGAGTAAAAAGCCATAATTCGTCGCATAGTGGGCCATGAATGTAATCACAGAAATTCCCACTGGAAAAGTTTAGGGACTCGTGTACATTGGAGACATAACACTATCCTCCTTTTTAGTCCTAATGTCCCAACACACTAGCTGGCGTAGGCTGGTGACGGAAAAAGTAGCCATCGATCAGATGATTGACGTCTCGAAGGTTGTTGGAGGGCTCCCAACTGTTATGAGTGGCATCATAGCTGTGCCACTTGATCAGGTATTCGATCATTTTCCCACTGTGTCGATGTCCAAGGATAGCTTCAATCATGTACTCCATATCCCCGTCCACTTTTACAAGAGATGGAGGTGAGACGTCTCTACTGGGGAAGTTCGTAATGGGGTCCCTGTAGTGCTTGAGCTTGCTAATGCAAAAGGCAGGATGGACGGCCATGCTTTCAGGGAGGCAAAGTTGAGTAACAACTGGGGTTAGTATTTGTTTGATCTCAAACGACCCCCGACCAGTGGGGTTTGAGCTTTTCAAAGTCCTATCCTCGGAATTTGATGTTTGGAAAGCTAAGGAGGACGCAATTTCCAGTGCTCAAGAGGTCATCGTTGTCAACCGTGGGGATATTACTCTGACTCTGCAATCCATCCAGTGCTGTGGGAAGTTCACCGTACACCACCTTGAAAGGTTTTCTTCCAGTTGCGGTGGAAGTGGTGGAGTTGTATGCGAGTTTGGCAGCCGGCAGTTTTGCGGCCCAATTCGTGCTGTGTGGTTCGCATAAAGTTTTGAGGAGCTGTTCAAGCATCTGATTGGTCTGCTTGGTTTGTCCATCTGTCTGAGGGTGGAATGCTCCAAATAGCTGGATCCAACTGCCGTAACACGTCATCAATTCGTGTCAAAAACGGCTAGTGAGATGGCCATATCTATCGCTGATGATGGTACATGGCACGTTGTGCAGTCGCAAGATCTGGTTTAAAAACAGTCCCACTATTCCTTCTGCCGTGACGGTGGTTGTCATTGGAATGAATTGTGATATCTTGGAAAACCTGTCCACCACAATGAGGATGTCGTCATACTCCTTGGCTGCGGCGGGCAGACCTGTCACAAAGTCCATGCTGATGTAGGCTCATGATTTCGTCGGAATGGGTAGGGGTTGAAGTGGACGAGGTGGTTGCTTGCGACAAGATTTGTATCGTTGACAGGTGTTGCACGATTTATAGAAGGCTGCCATGTCGGTCTGCATCTTGTCCCACCAGTAGTGGTTTGCCAGATTTTTTTGTGTCTTGTCCTCGCCAAAGTGTCAAACTGGACCAGTGTCATGGCATTTTTCCAATTGCATCCGTCATAATTCCTCGTTTGGAGGAACGATGATCTGGCGGGTGAATCGCTATCGCAAGTAGGCATTGTCAAACCCAAACTTGGTTTTTTCATACCCGTCAAACTCTTCATATCCCCTTGCAAACAATCTCACAAGGTACGGGTCTCGTTCAACGATCAATGTGTTTATCTCAGCCAGTTAATCTGGTTGCTGACTTTGCGCGTCCACTGTATTCATTTTTTAAGGCCGGTACTTTATGTCGTAGTCAAAGTTGGACTCGAGGAACTCAATCCATTGGGTCTGTCAACGGCTTAGATTGGCTGTGTCTTGACTTATTTCAGAGCGTGATGGTTGGTACGGACATGGAAACCCGGCACTCCAAGTAGCACTGCCATGTCTTGAACACATGCATGACTTTGAGCATCTCTTTTTTGTGCACCGCGTCGTTGAGTTCAAATTCGCGTAGTTTTTGTGACATGTACAGGACAGACTAATCTCCACAGCAGTTTTCATCAAGGAGAATGGCTCCGATTGCTCGATTAGATGCATTGGTGGCAATGGGATAATCTCCATGGTGCANGGCTTAGATTGGCTGTGTCTTGACTTATTTCAGAGCGTGATGGTTGGTACGGACATGGAAACCCGGCACTCCAAGTAGCACTGCCATGTCTTGAACACATGCATGACTTTGAGCATCTCTTTTTCGTGCACTGCGTCGTTGAGTTCAAATTCGCGTAGTTTTTGTGACATGTACAGGACAGACTAATCTCCACAGCAGTTTTCATCAAGGAGAATGGCTCCGATTGCTCGATTAGATGCATTGGTGGCAATGGGATAATCTCCATGGTGCAGTCTGCTGTTGGATCTGCCAATCGTATGGCTGACACCGAGGTTGGAGCGATTCTCAAAGAGTTAAACGGTCCTTGTTCATTTTCCCTTGAACTCCACTCGGTGGTTTACTGGCTGAGATTGGAGAGAGGCGCTGACACTCGTGTATAGTCCTTTATGAATTAACGGTATTAGTTACAAAGCCCCAAAACACCTGGACGTCCCAAACGTTTGTAGAGTTGGTCAGTAAGCGATTGCTTCTACCTGGTGATCTGTCCGCCACCGATGATGTTGCCCACAAATGACGACTGAAGTCGCGTTTGGAGAGATTTTAAAAAAACTTCTCTCTTTGTAAAATCTCAAAAATGTTTTGGAGATGTGCATTATGCTCCTCTGGGGTGCAGTTGTACACTTGGATGTCGTTTAGATGTACGACGACAAAGTCGTCAAGGTACGGGAAAAGCATGTTATTCATTGCTGCCATAAATGTTCCGGGTACATTCGTGAGTCCAAACGACATGAATGTGAACTCAAAGTGCCCATATCTGGTGCAAAATACCGTCTTCTGTACGTCCTTATCAGATATGTGAATCTGATGAAAGCTCTTGCATAAGTCAATTTTGCAAAAGAATTGGGCTTCACGGAGTTGGTAAAAATATCATCAACTCGTGCAAGGGGATAACGATTCTTGATGGTGATGTCTTGAATGCTCGATAGTCCACACACATTCACATTGCACCTGTTTTTTTTGTTTTTTTGTTTTTTGTTTTTCACAAAAAGCCCCGGTGTTGCATAGGATGACGTGGAGGATCTGATGAACCCTTGACCAAGAATCTCATCCAGTTGATTTCCTTAGCTCTGTCAGCTCATGGGTGCTCATCCGATAGGTCCCTTTCACTGNAATGCTCGATAGTCCACACACATTCACATTGCACCTGTTTTTTTTGTTTTTTTGTTTTTTTTTTTTCACAAAAAGCCCCGGTGTTGCATAGGATGACGTGGAGGATCTGATGAACCCTTGACCAAGAATCTCATCCAGTTGATTTCCTTAGCTCTGTCAGCTCATGGGTGCTCATCCGATAGGTCCCTTTCACTGTCGGTCTACTTCCCAACTTCTTGTTGACCTAGTGGTTAACGTTGCATTGCAGTGGTAAATCTTGGGGTAGTTTTTCAGGAAGAATTCCTTCAAAATCCTCGATGAGTTTTGCAAACTCCTTCAGTACTGCTGTGACATTCTCTGGTGTTCAGGTCGTCGTTGTCCCTTTGGCTGCTGCAAATTTTGTCTGCTTGTTCTATTTCCACGTGGACTAGCTACGCTTGGGCTCCATGCTTCAGGTATTTCTTGGTCACGTCTATAGATATTGGCTGGCGTTTTGCGACTGTCGTAGCTTCTTCAGCTTCTTCTACCTTTGTTGCTTCCCGTAACCGCCACTACATTGTGGGTTGCTCAACCAGAGGTAGGTTTCTCTTTCTGCCATTAATGCTGATGTATTCTGCTGTGTTGCTCCAGTTGACTTGCAGATTGTGCCGATACAAAAAATCTCAATCGAAGATAACATTGTGGTTGCTCATTGGGCAAGTCCTCCACACTGTTACGTTGTGCAGATCATTGATTTGCAACCAGAGTGGTTTGCAAAATCCACAGATCTGAAGTAGTCCATTAAATGCTTTTCCTCCAAGTAGGCATGATTCGGTCTGCAAACCCACCTTCTGAACCATGTTGTTGCTGACGGCAATGTGAGAAGCTCCTCCATCCAGTAGTGCCGGTACTGTTCTGCGATGTTTACAACCCCTCGGTTGTATTCGTAGCAGTATCGCCCATTGATGGTCCTTGTACCCCTCGTCAAGATTTGCGATCTCAGGAACCCTTGGTTGCGGCAATGTGAGACACCCAGATGGACGGTTGGCCGATGTAGATTTTTTCTCGTGGACAGGAGCATTGCCGTCTACTCCTGCCCCATGCTGTTTCTCGACTCTTTGCTATTCTTTTGTGACATCCTCCCCTTTTTCGCTTGTTGTTACCGCTTTGGAGAGTCTCGGAAGATGTGGCCTGGTTTCCCTCAAGTTGAGCAGAGCCGTCGATTGTGTTGATCGACAGCGTCAATCTCCATTGGAGACAAGGTTTTTCCAACTGCGACTTCCATCTGCCATGATAAGGATTGTGACTTTGGGGTCGCCAGCCATTGAATTCCTACATCCAAGCGTTGTAGTCAGCGCTCTCGATCTGGTCAGCTGCTGCAATAATTTGTAGAAGGTCATCTTGGATGTCAAAAATGGTAGTTGCTTGCCAAACATCTCATTTGAGGTTGTTGTTGTATTAGAAACACAGCTCATTGGGGACGAGGATACTATCGATGATGATTTCTTGAAAACGTCGAGTGTGCTCGATCACGCTCGACTGCTGACGCAGATTTTGGAGTCTTTACTGTACATCAGATTTCTCATCTAGGTTCCCAAAGCAAACAAGGACAGTACATGCAAGGTCGCTCCATGTTTCCGGTGACATAAGGGAGTTGTTCCATGTCGGATTGATCTGCTTGAGAGGTAGTACGCTTGCAGTCGACGATGTGAGAGCGGTCGCGTGAGCTGTTGATCCAGCTCTGCTGTTCTCCTAATGTTGTTGAAGGGCATTCAGTTCAGACCACCAACTCAAAGCCATGACACAGAAAGGCGAGGCTGCGAGGTCAATTGTATGTTTTTGCTGTTGACCCCAGCAGCAGTAGAATACACCTCCAAACTCGTCGGCCACATCGTGACCATCGGTCCCTTGGAGTTAGCAGGATTGAATGGTTCGAGAAGTCCTGGCTGAATCTGGGATTCACTTGAGAGTTGCTGATTCCTCTCGGTGAGCACTGCCTCAAGCGCACAAGAAATTCTAAGCTCCATTATCACCACATGGAGCTTTTGGAGGACATGGGTGTTGAGGCTCTCAAAACCTGACAGTTTTTGGTACAAGCGTTTGTTGATTTGCACTTGGTGCCTCCCATCATGCCAAGTGTCATCCCAATGGGCTGTGGCGGAGGCAAAGGGTTTTCTGAGCTTGAAGAGTCCGTCATTGGATTGGCCATTAGATTCTTCGATGCTGTACCGTCTGTCCTGAATGTTTTTGTTGCCGCCTGGTTTGCCTAGATCGCATTGTTGTTTGCGCGATGCTGATTCGTTATTGTCGGAGTACTCTGCAGAGACTGCTCCTCATCGTCCGGTGCACTTTATCCTATTTTTATTGTTGTGAAGTCTGCAATCCTGTGAACGGTGGAGATGCGCTTAGGACTCGTGCGAGGTTCTTTCCAGGTAGTTCATGCGTCGGCTGCGCCTTCAGTGTCGCTACGCTCTGATACCAAGTAGTATGCCGAACAGAACATAGGTGGTTTACAGGGATGAGGTGCAGGACCAAAGACGACTCTGGTGTTTGGGAAAAATGGATAATTTTTTTTGAATAGTAAGTGTTCTTTGATGACAAGTATCAAGTGTAACAAGCACATACACACAATGCCGAGAATGAGAATGAGGCATAAATTGGGTCATCGGCGTTTGAGCTGAGCAACGCGTGCAAGATTGCATCACGAGCGATGGATTCAAGAAGCTACGCTGAGAAGTTGGGGGGTTTGAGAATATTGTAGCGCTTCTTTATAGAATTCTAGCACCATCTAGAAGTTGACCAAAAAAATCGAAATGTGGATATGGTGCGTGATACTTCTGTCGACCATTCTGGAAAGTGGTTGAAGTTGTCAGAAACTGTAGAATGGAACACCGGAGGTCGGGGCAATTGGCCAAAACGCCCTTGGCTGGATGGCATAAAAATCCAGAAGTTTTCACGCAGTGGGCCATGAATGCAATGACACAAATACCCATTGGCAAAGTTTAGGGACTCGTGCACGTCAGGGACGAAACACCGAGCACATATATACAATGACGATGTTTGTAGTAAGGCATGTGCTGGGTCTTCAGAACTCAAGCTAAGCCACAGCTGCTGGGTCCCGCCGTGAATGGCTCCTCAGAGAAGCTCTATCAAGAAGTCAGTGTTATGTTCCTGACATACACGAGTCCATAAACTTTGTGAGTGGGCATTTCTGTCCTTACATCTGTGCCCCACCGCTTGTTGACTTCAGGATTTTTGCACTGATCAGCTGAGGGCATTTTGGACACCTGCCCCAGCCTCTTGCATTGTGTTCTACAAGGTTCTGACAACCTTGACCACTTTCCACAGAGGTCAAGAGGAGTATCACAAACTGTATTGATGTTCCGATACGCTTTGGTCAACTTCTTGATGGCGCTGAACTTTCATTGAAGGCCTCAATTCTCCGGAAGCCCCTCAACTTTGCAATGAAGCTTCTCAAAGCACCCACTCACATTGCAAACTCACACACGTCGTTTGGCTCAAGCGTCATGGACTTAAAATGTACCCCATTTTGACTCTCGTCATTTCTTGTATGTGCTCAAATTATTCAACATTTTTCATCAAAGTACATTGAATTTCTAAATCATTTTATTCATATGTCTCAAATCCTCAAATCATCTTCTGCTCCACACCTTGTTCTTGTGAACCACCCATGCTCCGCTCGGTGTAAGACTTGGTATCAGAGCGGAACGACGCTGGAGGGGCAGCCGTTGCATTAACTACCAGGAGAAGACCTCGCAAGAATCTTAAGCACATCTCCACTAGTCAGAAGATTGCAGACCTCGGGACCACAACGGTGAACAGAGCAAGTACACCTAGCGATGAGCAGAAGGAACCGGCGAAGACTCTGATGATGGAGGACCGGAAGCGCGCGAACAACNATACGTCTCAAATCCTCAAATCATCTTCTGCTCCACACCTTGTTCTTGTGAACCACCCATGTTCCACTCGGTGTAAGACTTGGTATCAGAGCGGAACGATGCTGGAGGGGCAGCCGACGCATTAACTACCAGGAGAAGACCTCGCAAGAATCTTAAGCACATCTCCACTAGTCAGAAGATTGCAGACCTCGGGACCACAACGGTGAACAGAGCAAGTACACCTAGCGATGAGCAGAAGGAACCGGCGAAGACTCTGATGATGGAGGACCGGAAGCGCGCGAACAACGGTGACCTTCAGGTAAACCAGACAGTGGTGCCAGCTTTCGCGGAGAATGGTACAGCATTGACGAAACCGATGGCCAACCCCGTAACGGACCCCTCAGGCTCAGCGAACCCTTCTCCCCAGCTGTACCCACCATGATGACACCTTGCGGGATGAGAGGCACAAGCCGACAAGCTTGCATGAATGAAGATTAATACCTCAGGTTTCTGATACTTGAGAGATTCAATACACATCTGCTCCAACAATCAACACGATGATGGAGGTGCTTTGGATCTCCCATGCATGTGAAGCAGTGCTCACCGAGAGAAGTATTCAACTCTCTAGTGAACTCCAGATTTGAACGGCACTCCGTAAGTTGATCGATCTTGCAAACTAAAAAAAGTGGACTGATGTGGCTGACTAGTTTGAAGGTGTACTTCACCGCTGCAGAGGTCAAAAGTGACAAACACAAAATTGCCCTCGCTTTTGCGTGACATGGCTTTCAGTTGGTGGTCCGGTCTAAAGACATTCCAATGGCAGCAGGAGACTTGCGGAGCTGGATTAATGGCTCACACGACCGTTCTCACATTGTTGATCCTAGGCGTCCTACCTCTTGAGCATACAAACTTGTCGTGGCACGACTCCCTCACCCCACCAAAAACCTGGAACTGCTTTGTGCATACTATCCTTGCCTATTTTAAAAAATGAACGAGAAGTCTGATGCACAGCGCATGCTTCAACTCCTGCGTTAGCAGTCCAGCATGGTAGAGTGCACGTGAGGATTTTGCAAAATCATCACCAAAAGCAACCTGGCTCCTGATGAAATCTGTTCCTACCATAAGCAAAGCCTCAAGCAAGAAACTAGACAAGCAATTGCCATTATGGCATCCAAGATGACCTTCCGCAAATGATCGTAGTAGCTGATTGCATTGACAGCACCAGCGAAAATGCTCAGATGCAAGAATCCAACGACTGGTGATCCAAACACCACAATTCTTATCATGGCAGAGGGAAGTCATAGCCTGTGGAAACCTCGTCTTCGATGGAGGTTGACGTCATCGATCAACATGATCAATGGCTTTGCTCTACTTGCCATAAGCCAGGAAACATCTCCACGTGACTATTGAAAATGGAATCAAGAGGTCAAAATGGGGGGAGGGGGGATACAGAGAAATAATTAGGAGTGAGGAAACCGCAAAGGGCAGGAGTAGACAGTGAGGCTCTTTTCCGGTTGAAAACCGTGCAGGCACCGATCACCCATCCGAGTAGATGAGGGTTCCTAAAACTACGAATTTTGACGAGATGTAGGACAATCAACCGGCGATACTACTACGAGTACGACGAAGGGATTGTAAAATTTGCAAAACAATACTGACACTATTGTACGGAGGAACCTCTCACAGTTTTTCTCGCAGCAACATGGTGCGGAGGCTAGGTTTGAAGACGAAACCAGGAGTGTTTGAAGGAAAAATTGTTGATGCAAAACTGCAAATCTGTTGACTTTGCAAACCTCTCTGGCTACAAATCGAATTTCTGCAAAATGCAATGCTCTGGGGGGCTTCTTGAACTAGCAAGAGAAAGATTGTTTTTGGAGGACATTTCCTATACTAGCACAATCCGCAGGTGGAGTGGACCAGGGAATCGGTCTACGTCAACATTAAGGGCAAAAGATGACACCTGTCTCTGGTCAAGCAACTCACAACGCAAAATTCCAACCAATATCTTTGGATGTGTCCAAGAGATAGCTGTGACGCAAAGCTCAAGCGTGGCTGGTCCACGTGGGACTGGGGAAGCGGAAGAAGTTGCAGCAGCCAAGAGGACTACATCGGCCTTGACACCTGAAAGATTTGCAGATGTTCCAAAGGAGTTTGTGCCACTTGTTGAAGAGTTTAAAGGGATATTTCATGAAAACTTTCCCCGAGAGTTGCCACCACAAAAAACCGTTGACCACCAAATAGACCTAAAGCCGGGCAGCAGACCGACGGTAAAAAGGATGTTCTGGAGGAGGGAGCACGAGCTGACCAAACTCAAGAAGCTCGGTCAGAAGTTCATTAGAACCGTATGACACAGAGAGAGAGAGAGAGAGAGAGAGAGAGAGTGAGAGAGAGAGA
>SZWC01008722.1:53880-66045 GCA_023375785.1 Penium margaritaceum
GTTGGAGAAGGGACCTGCCTCAGCAGCAGCTGTAAGAGTGGAAGACAACGACAGTGGCCTGTGGCATTGTCGGCTTGGAAACCTCGGCTTCATCTCAATCATCTCCATGCAGCAGATGGTGTGTGGCCTACAGCTGAAGGAGGTGAAGCAGCCCGGTGTGTCGGCCTGCAAGAGCTGCATCGAAGGGAAGCAATCCCGCTCTCCATTCTCTAAGGAGGGGAAGGCAGCAGCTGTGTTTCTCTCTCTTGTGCACTCTGACGTGTGTGGTCCCATGAAATCACATTCCTTTTCTGGCAAGCTGTAATTTCTGACGTTCATTGATGACAAGTCATGGAAGACATGGGTGTTGTTTCTGGCCAGGAAGGCATATGAGTGTTTTGTCACATTCAAGGCACGGTTTGCTGCTGCACAGAATGAGAGTGGCAGGCGTGTGAAGGTGCTTCACACTGATGGCAGAGGCGAGTACCTCTCCAATGACTTCCATGACTTCCTCATGAACCACGGGATGCAACTTGGGGTGACGCCACCCGCAACGCCACAGCTGAATGGTGTGGCTAAAAGTTCCTACCGCACGCTAAAGGAGCGTGTCTGCAGCATGCTCAAGGATGCCGAGCTCCCGGCATTATTCTGGGCGTAGGCGGTCAACACCGTCGTGTACCTCAAAAACTGGAGCGTGACACACGATGTGGTGCTGATGACACCGGAGGAGGCATGGCAGGACGCAAGCCTACTATCACGCACCTAATGGTGTTCTTGTGTGGCACATTTGTCCATGAGCCTGCCGCTCACCGCAACAAGCTGGATGCCAAGGGTATGAAGGCTACCTTCCTTGGCTACAGCACCATGGGATATGGACTGTACAACCTCGCCGGACGAAAGATTGTTCGCAGCCGTGACGTGGTATTCAAGGAGGACGTTAAGGGCTGGAAATGGACCCCTATAGAAGCAGTCACGGTTGCACCGGCTCTTGAGCCAGTGGGAGCTGTAGTGCCTGGAGCTGAAGAAGAGCGTGCGGAAGGATGTGGCGACAGGGCAGCAGACAGAGCTGAGGAGGAAAAGCATCCGGCAACCGGCACAGAGAAGGAGGAGCAGCCGAGCAAGCAGAAACAGCTGGCATGGAGGTCTGCATGCCTCAGCCATGGTGCAAATGGTCATGTGGAGCTGCTATGGCGACCCGAGTGCCTCGCAAGAAAACAGAGGCCACTCGAGGAGCTGCAAAACCTGTGCAGGTTTTCACCTTCACAGGAGTCTTTTGACCTTGAGCTCCTCTTCCTCAGGGTCGCCAAATGACCCAACGGCACTCAGCGAAGCCATACGGAGTGTTGACGCAGCAGATTGGCGTGTCGCAGCAGACGAGGAGTACAAGGCACTTATGAAGAACGAGACCCAGACTCTCGAGAAAGCTCCACTTGGAAGCTGGGTGATCGGTTGCAGGTGGATCTTCCAGTGCAAGTGCGGTGCTGATGGTAAAGTACTCAGGTACAAAGCACGACTGGCTGCGAAGCGATATGCACAGACTGAGGGTGAGGATTACAACAAAACGTTTGCACCCCTTGCAAAGTTTCCCTCCATCCTTGCAATCCTTGCTCTTGCCGCTGCCATGGACAAGGTGGTGCACCAGATGGATGTGACGTGTGCATTGCTGAATGGTGACCTTGAGGAGGATGTGTAGATGGAGCAGCAAGAGGGGTATGTGGTGGAAGGGTAAGAGGATCATGTGTGCAAGCTTGTGAAGGCACTCTATAGCCTGAAGCAAGCATTGCGTGCATGGCACCACAAGATTGATGAGCAGCTTGCTAGCCTTGGTTTTGTGCGCAGCGAGGCAAATCAATTAGTCCATGAGTGCACACAGGACAAAATCCAGGTCATCATCTTGCTCTACGTTGATGACTTCATTATTGCCTCTAACTCAAAGTCTCTCCTCAAAGTTTCTAAGATGTCCCTTGCATTAGGTTTGACATGAAGGACATGGGAGAGCTGAGCTACTACCAGGGTCTCCAAGTGAAGCATGATCGGCAACAGCAGACCTTGGAGCTGTTGCGGAGCACTTATGTCAGCGAAATCATCAAGCACTTCAATATGGGAGGTGCACAGAGGGTGGCAAATGTTGGCATAAGGGTGAGTGTGCACCCTGGAGGGTCCCTAGCAGTGGTTGCTTCACACCACCAACTGTTTTTGGAGAGACTGAAACTGTGGAGGCAACTAGTTCCAAGGATGGCAGAAAACTGGTCAGAGAGTGAGGCAATAGTTTTGGCCTTGATTGACTGGGAGTGTACACTTGATCAAGGCTCACAAGCAGTGGCATTTTATAGCCACTCATCTAAGCTTTCCAGAACACCAAAGCATGCCAGATTTGAAGCTTCCTAGCAGATTCTATGGCTTCTAGAGTGTCTATTTGTAGGCTGTCCTTTTTCCCACCTTGGAAGGCATCCCTTCCCTCCTCTAGAAGCTTCTTCCCCTTCTTAGATTCCTCAGCTTGCTTCTAGTAGGAGGGAAGGTGTCCAGAAGACCAAGACACCTCTAGATGCCTTGTAGGACAAGTCACCCCTGCTAGAAGGTGTGCCACCTTCCTNGGAAGGCATCCCTTCCCTCCTCTAGAAGCTTCTTCCCCTTCCTAGATTCCTCAGCTTGCTTCTAGTAGGAGGGAAGGTGTCCAGAAGACCAAGACACCTCTAGATGCCTTGTAGGACAAGTCACCCCTTCTAGAAGGTGTGCCACCTTCCTGGACCCTCACTTGGCCTCCTAGAAACTTAAAGAGGAACTCTAGAGGTTGAGCTAGCTTTCTAGCATCTATTTCCACCTCCCTTGTGGCAGGGCAGAGTTTCATCTTGTGGGACTTGAACCCGGGCCCCTACCTCTATAGGTGGACACCACTAAGCCACTATGGCTTGTCTTTTTGGTGTTCCTTTTTGGAGTCACTCCTGCCATGGTGAGGAGCATCACTCCAACAATCTCCCCCTTGCGCATCACCCATGGCAGTCGTCCATGCTCAACCTGCAACTGAGGAGCCTTTCTCCTCATGGGAGGCGAGCTTACACTTTATTGCTCCCTCCCACTCAGCCCCATCCTTCTGGTGCAGTGCCTCCTTCATGCTCCTCTTGCGTGAAGAAGACTTGTGCNCCCCTTTTGGCGCCATCCTCTCCAAGCGCCTGCTCTCCCTCTCTTGGAGACCTTGGAGACATCTGTCGACTCCCCACCTCCACGTCCATCTCCAGTGCTTCGGATTCCTCATCCGAACTGGCCGGAATAAAGTCTACCGCTCGCCCATCCCTCAGGCGATGCTCTCCGGTTGGTGGTGATGCGAGGACGTCACCCTCATTCACGTCCTCCGACGTCTCCCCCTCAAGGAGTGGCATCCACTCCTCCCTCTTGGAGAGACCTGCCTCCTTGTCTGTCCAACGGCTTTTCTCGTCAAACGTGGCGTCGCGACTCCGCACAATCTGCTGCCTCCTTGGGTCAAAGAGCCGGTACGCCTTGCTTCCGCTCTCATATCCAAGGAACATACACCGACGGGTACGCGGGTCTAGCTTGCTCCGTCCCTCACGTGCCTGTACCATTGCATGTGCATCACAACCAAACGTGCGGAGGTGACCCACCACCGGCTTCCTCCCGCTCTACACCTCTTGTGGCGTCTTCCACGCCTTGCTCTCCTTGTCCTTCAGCGGCTTGGTAGGCATGAGATTCATGATGTACGCTGCTGTCCTTACCGCCTCCGCCCAATACCGTTCTGTAAGGCCGGCGTCGCTCAACATGGATCGCACCATGTTAAGGATTGTGCACTGTGCTCNTTGCCCTCCTTGCGGATGACGGCCTCCTTCTTTGTGAAGAGCACCTCAAGTCCCTTGTCGGTAAGGCGGCTGACGGAGAGCAGGTTTGCCCCAAAGTTGGGCATATGCAGCACATCGTAGATTGTGCTTGTAACAGGTTTGCCATCCACAATTGACTCAATACGGACGTTACCCTCACCGGCGGCCACCTCTGTTTTTCCATTAGCCACCGTCATGCATCTCTCCGAGGCGCCGTAGGTGACAAATGCCACCCTGTTGCATTGCGTGTGGCGGCTTGATCCGGAGTCAATGACGGCAACTCCTGGATCCTTCAAGTTGGTGGAGTTGTACGCCATAAGGGCGTGCTCATCTTTCTTCCTATCCCGCTGCGACCGATCTGTTTTCTTCTTGGACCAGTTGCACGCGTAGTGGCCCTCCTTGCCGCAGTTGAAGCACTCCCCCTTCTTGTCACTCTTCTTGGTGCCCTGTTTGGCACCCTTCCACTTGTCGCCTCGGCCTCCACTTTGAGGATGAACCGTGTAAGCCGAACTTGATGCCGCTGCACTCTCTCGACCGCCACGTCGCATCCACTCATTGCGCACGTACTCAGCAACCTTCGGGTACTTCAGCTCGTTGGAAGGCCAGCCACCAAGGATTGTGATCATGGGACTCCAACTGTCCGACAAGGCCAGAAGGAGGATCATAGCTTGCAAGTGAGAGTCGACCTCCCAACCAGTGGCCACGCACTCCGCTGCGAGCGACTCAATGTGCTGCATGATCTCCATGATGTTGTCGCCTTTGTTGGCTCAGAGGGTGACGAGCCATTTGAAGATGAAGAGCTGATTGGCAAGGTTGCTTGACTGGTAGATGGAGCAGAGTTTTGACCATGCGTCTGCGGCCAGGGTGCATCCTTGGATGTGCCCAAGCTGTGGTGGGCATAACGCAAACACAAGGAGCGCCAACGACTTTTTGTTGCGCTTCTTGTATGCCTTCTTTACCTCAGCCGTTGCAATCTCTGGCGGAGCAGTCTCATCACCTTTCACAAGCTCAAGCAGTTTCTTATTGTGGAGGAAGACCTCAAACTGCCACCTCCACAAGGCAAAGCCTGTCCCATCAAACTTAAGGAAAGCGCAGCTGCTCTCTTGCTCGCTGATTACCATGTCTTGCTGTTGGAAGCGTGAAATCAAGCTGGCTTTGAACACCTTAGAGGCGTGGGCCCATAACCCTTTGTTGGCCTGAGGGTGAGTGTGCACCCAGGAGGGTCCCTAGCAGTGGCTGTTTCACACCACTAACTGTTTTTGGAGAGACTAAAACTGTTGAGGCAACTAGTTCCAAGGATGGCAGAAAACTGGTCAGAGAGTGAGGCAATAGTTTTGGCCTGAATTGACTGAGAATGTACAATTGATCAAGGCTCACAAGAAGTGGCATTTTATAGCTACTGATTTAAGCTTTCCAGAGCACTAAAGCATGCCAGATNCAAACTTAAGGAAAGCGCAGCTGCTCTCTTGCTCGCTGGTTACCATGTCTTGCTATTGGAAGCGTGAAATCAAGCTGGCTTTGAACACCTTAGAGGCGTGGGCCCATAACCCTTTGTTGGCCTGAGGGTGAGTGTGCACCCAGGAGGGTCCCTAGCAGTGGCTGTTTCACACCACTAACTGTTTTTGGAGAGACTAAAACTGTTGAGGCAACTAGTTCCAAGGATGGCAGAAAACTGGTCAGAGAGTGAGGCAATAGTTTTGGCCTGAATTGACTGGGAATGTACAATTGATCAAGGCTCACAAGACGTGGCATTTTATAGCCACTGATTTAAGCTTTCCAGAGCACTAAAGCATGCCAGATTTGAAGCTTCCTAGCAGATTCTATTGCTTCTAGAGTGTCTATTTGTAGGCTGTCCTTCTTCCCACCTTGGAAGGCATCCCTTCCCTCCTCTAGAAGCTTCTGCCCCTTCCTAGATTCCTCAGCTTGCTTCTAGTAGGAGGGAAGGTGTCCAGAAGACCAAGACACCTCTAGATGCCTTGTAGGACAAGGCACCCCTTCTAGAAGGTGTGCCACCTTCCTGGACCCTCACCTGGCCTTCCAGAAACTTAAAGAGGAACTCTAGAGGTTGAGCTAGCTTCCTAGCATCTATTTTCCACCTCCCTTGAGGCAGGGCAGAATTTCATCTTATGGGACTTGAACCCGGGCCCCAGCCTCTATAGGTGGACACCATTAACCACTAAGCCACTACGGCTTGTCTTTTTGGTGTTCCTTTTTGGAGTCACTCCTGCCATGGTGAGGAGCATCACTCCAACAGCGACTCCGCTGGAAGCGGGAGTAAAGCTGAGCATCGCACAGGCTCCTCATGGAAAGCAACATAGCAACTGCATGGAGACAGTAGCATACCAAGCAGCAGTCAATAGCCTCATGTATGCAGCCTTTGGAACGCGACTCGACTTCAGCCAAGCAGTGGGAGTAGTGAGCAAATCTTGCGCCGACCCGGGTGTGCCACATTTGGAGGCGGTCAAGCGCGAGCCGCGCTACCTTGACAGCAGCAGCAGCCTTAGCCTCACCCTCAAGGGAAACAACAGCCCCATCCTCATCAGTTAGAGTGACACATACTGGGGTGGAGATCTGGACACAAGGAGATCGACAAGTAGTTTTTTGTTTTTGCTTGGAGGAGCAGCAATCAGCTGGAGGATCAGGAAGTGGGAGTGTGTTGCTCTCTCCACAACNTTTTATTCTTGCAAAGTGGGAGAATGATGGATATAGGTTGCCAAAAAGTAACCCAAGTGGGTTGCTCGATGAAAATCATCAGGCACCATAGATGCATAGAGGATGTCTTCTGGTTGTGTAGCAGTTTATGGAACTCGATCTGGATTCCTTTTGAGGGAGATATGGAATTTCAAGGTTTGGTGGCTGTGGGTCCAGTTCAAGCGATGGCTGTAGCACTACCAGCACCAATGACGGCCATTGGCAGGAAGGCTTGGAACGGATTTCAATGTAGAATGGCGGCAGTAGGACTTTCAAGGAGCTTGAAGGAAGTTCCCCATGAAGATTATTGGTTGTGCACTTAGCAGGGATGGTAATTCTCTTGTGTGGGAGTGTGACTGCTGCTCATCCCGCCAGGCTCAAAGTGTTCTAGAAGGTGGACTTTGACAGGGCTTGTTGGAAAGCTATGCTAATGGACTTTCTCATCCATGAATCAAACCAGCCATTTGCACTCTCCACACAACTTTGAACGCTTGCGTACTTTTTTCTCGGCAACCTGCAACTTGTCTCTAACATACAATTGATCCTAGCCTAGCAGCTCTTGGTGAGCCTGATCACCTCTCTAAGGGCTGCCTAAGTTTCTATCACTTTGTTACCACATTGTATAAGCTTTTTGGGTGGCATCATAGCCATGGAAGAAGATTTTCCTGCATCTGGAGTTTATCTTGCCAGGGCCCTCACTAGAGTGCACCTTGGTGAAGCCGGTGCAATGGAACCCCTTCAGATGGGAGGCTTCCTGCTTCTTGCCTTGTCACATTTCTTGAGGCATGTTCAGCTGCTGCTTCTGCTTATTCTTTCCTCTCCTTTTCAGAGCCATTGCAAGTGTGAGGCTCAAAGCAAAGGAAGCTGTACGATTTGCTTCCCCCAAAAAGTCAGGAGGCCGTTTGACATAGAAGAGCAAGCACCTTGTCATCCCGAGAAGAGTCTGGATCATGATCTCTGCAACACCATTGCTTTGAGGTGATAAGTAGATCATATTCTGGTATTCAATTCCCTATTCCTACAACCACACTCTGCAGGTATCATCATCGCCTCCATTTTTTTTCCTAGCACCTTCATCTCTATACCACTCTACGGGTCAACCATGGTAACAAACACTTGGAGATTTCATTTCGCCTTGCTTTACTTCTTGAAAGATTGTATCCACACCTTGCAGATTTTTTTTGGGCAATATCAGCTGCCTCTGAAGGAGGAGATCAAGAGGTGCAAGAGTGGTAGAAACTTAGGCATCCCCTAGGGAGGTGATCAGGCTCACCAAGAGCCGATAGGCAGAACCAATTATATGTGAGACACAAGTTGCAGGTTGCAGAGATTAAACTTGGAATCATGTAAAGTTGGGTAGAGAGCTTGAATGGCTGGTATGACTCCTGCATGAGAGATTATAGTAGCACAGCTTTCTAACAAGCCTAAGTACGTTCTATTTGGTGCATGGAGCTAGAAGGACCACCCTGGCAAAGCTCACCTCCTCGCACACTCCAAGCCTAACGGGATGAGCGGCAGTCACTCTCACACAAGAGAATTATCGACCCTGACATGTGCACAGCCAACAGTCTTCACGGGGACCTTCCTTGAAGCTCCCTGAGGGTCCTCCTGCCGCCTTTCTCCCTTGAAAGCTGCTCCAAGCCTCCCTGGCCAATAATTCTGGCCGTCATTTGTGCTGGTAGTGCAGGAGCCATCAATTCAACTGGACCCACTGCCACAAAACCTTGAAAATCCTCATCTCCCTCAAACGGAATCAGAATCAACAAGTATTCATGAGCACGATGCCACTCATGTTGTCACAGTAGATGGACGTTGCAGTTGTCTACTGCTGTCCAAGAATTGCAAACAGCTCAAGAAGCCGCACTGCATCCTTTGCTGCTTTGCTGAAAGCGATGTACTCTGCCTCGGTGGAGAAGAGATTGAATGCTGCTCCTCCAAGAAAAAACAGAAAACTACTAGTCGATGTTCTTGTGTCGAGATTTCCACCCCAATCTGCGTCACTGCAGCTGATGAGGATGGGGCTGTTGTTGCCATTGAATGTGAGGCTAAGGCTGCTGCTGCTGTCAAGGTAGGACAACACGCGCTTGACCGCCTCCCAATGTGGCACACCCGGGTCAGCACAGAACTTGCTCACTGCTCCCAATGCTTGGCTGATGTCAAGGTGCGTGCCGAAGGCTGCATACATGAGGTTCCCGACTGCTGCTTGGCATGGTGTCGTCTTCATGCGGTTGCTATCTTGCTTGCCGTGAGGAGCCTGTCTGATGCTCAACTTCGCTCCCACTTTCACCGGAGTCGCCAACTTCCATGCACCTCCCAAGTTGAAGTGCTTGATGTCGCTGAAATAAGTGCTCTGTGACAACTCCAAGGTCTGCTGCTGTCAATCATGCTTCACCTGGAGACCCTAGCAGTAGCTCTGCTCTCCCATGTATTTCATGTAAAACCTGACTGCAAAGGACTGCTTAGAAACTTTGAGGAGACACTTTGAGTCAGAGGCAAGAAGCAAGTCATCAACATAGAGCAGGGTGATGATCTGGCTTTCGTCCTCTTTGCACCCATAGACCTCATGATGTACCTCCTTGCACACAAAACCAAGGCTAGCCAGCTGCTCATCAATATTCTGGTACCATGCATGCGGCGCTTGCTTCAGGCCGTAGAGTGCCTTCACAAGCTTGCAAGAATGATCCTCCTGCCCTTCCACCACATACCCCTCCGGCTGCTCCATGTTCACATCCTCCTTAAGGACACCATTAAAAAATGCACACGTCACATCAATCTGATGCACCTCCCAGTCCATGGCTGCAACAAGAGCAAGGATTGCATGGATGGAGGGAAGCGTTGTGACGGGTGCGAATGTCTTGTTGTAATCCACACCCTCAGTCTGTGCATACCCCTTCACAACTATGCATGCTTTGTACCTGAGCACCTTACCATCAGCACCATGCTTGCGTTGGAAAATCCACCTGCAACCAATCACCTAGCTGCCATGTGAAGCTTTCTTGAGAGTCCAGGTCTCGTTATTTATGAGTGCCTTGTACTCCTTGTTTGCAGCGACACGCCAAGCTGCTACATCTTCACTGTGCATGGGTTTGCTGAATGTTGTTGGGTCATCAGTGAAGGTAAGGAAGAGGAGCTCAAGGTGAGGAGACTCCTGTAAAGATGGAAAACTTCACAGGTTAAGCAGCTCCTCCAGCGGGCTTTGTTTTCTTAGGAGGCGCTCGGATCACCACAGCAGCTCCATAGGACCATCTGCACCATTGTTGAGGCATACAGGACTCCGTGGCAGCTATGGCTGCGTGCTTGGCTGCTCCTCCTTGTTTGCATCGATTGCCGGCTGCTTTGCCTCCTCAGCTCCCTCTTCTTCCCTGTCCCCACTGCCTTCCCCTTGCTCCTTTTCAGCTACAGGCGCTTCGGCTCACACTGGCTCAAGTGCCGATGCAACCGTGATTGCTTCCATAGGGCTCTATGTCGAGCCCTTCTCGTCCTCTTTGAATACCACATCACGGCTGCAGAAAATCCTGCGTGCAGCGAGGTTGTACAGCCGGTCTCCCATGGTGTTGTAGCGGAGGAAGGTAGCCTTCACACCCTTGGCATCCAGCTTGTCGCGGTTGGCAGCAGGAACATGGACAAACACGGTGCAACCGAACACCTTTAGGTGCATGAAAGATGGCTTGCATCCCATCCATGCCCTTTGGCGTCATCAGCGGTATGGCGCATGTCAGGCTCCGGTTCTTCAGGTACATAGTGGTGTTGACTTCCTCAGCTCAGAATGTTTGTAGGAGCTTGGCGTCTTTGAGCATGCTACAGAATTCCTCCATAAGCGTGCAGTTGGCATGCTCAGCCATGCCATTTATCTATGGTGATGCGGGTGGAGTCACATTGTGTCGAACCCCCCGGTTCACAAGGAATTCGTTGAACTCATTGGAGAGGTAATTGCCTCTGCTTTTGGTGCAAAGGACCTTCACACACCAACTACTCTCATTCTGTGCAGCAGCTAACCATGCCTTGTTTGCTTCAAAACACTCATCCTTCTCGGCCAGAAAGAACACCCATGTCTTCCATGGCTTGTCATCGATGAACGTAAAAGAGTATAGCTTGCCATACAAGGACTGTGATGGCATAGTAACACACATGTCAGAGTGCATAAGGGAGAGAGGCTCAGATGTCGCCTTCTCCTCCTTATGGAAAACGGGCTTGCTTCCCTTCAATGCCACTCTTGTAGGCCGACACACCGGGCTGCTTCACCTCCCTCAGCTGCAGGCCATGCACCATATGCTGCATGGTGATGATTGCGCCAAAGCCAAGGTGTCCAAGCCGTTGATGCCACATGCCAATATCATTGTATCCCACTCTCGCAGCTGCTACTGATACCGTTCCATTCTCCAATGTGACGAAAAGACGGTAGAGGCCATCGTCATTGTCCGCCTTTGCAAGCACCTGGCCTGCATGTGCTGACATGGTGCAATAACCATTCTCAAAGCAGACCTGCAGCCCTTGGAAGATGAGAGAGGAAACTTAGAGGAGGATAGCTGCCAGCCTCGGAACATGGAGCACCCTCTTCAGACGATGCTCCATGTGCTTCCCCTGGACAGAAGCACAGAATACAGTCTCACCCTTGCCCACCACCATCTGCACATGATTTTCACTCATGTATTCTAAGCAAGGTTCAATAGCGGTATAGACAACAAACCACTCCTGCAACAGGTCATGAGAACGAGTCCATGATCCAAATCATGGCAGTGTTGGTGGAGACGTGCAGGACCCCGATGGTGCTCAGGAATACACTCTCCCAATCAACGGTGTTGGGGGAGACATTGGAATGTTTCCCCTCTCCCATCCCATTCGCAATGTCTACCTTCATATATTGGCATTCGTGCACCCAATGGCCTGGCTTCTTACAGTAATGGCACTTGTCCCGCTTCTTCCCTCCACCTCTGCTACCGTTGGTTGATGCATCACCACCCACGTGGCTCATGTTGGTGACGAGGGCTACATACAGTCTGCTTCCTCCTTCTCCCTCCTTGCGGTGCTCCTAAAATAGCAGGCTCTCCTCCACGTCATCAAGTGAGATCTTGTTGCCACACTGGTCGAAGGAGAAAATGAGAGGAGTGTAGCTTCTAGGAAGGCCAGAGAGGATAGTCAGCATAAGAACACGTTCCTTGACAGGGTCCTTAGTCGCAGCAAGCTAGTCAGCCAAAGCTTTCACCATGTTGAGATAATCGGTCATGGAGCCCGACTCATCCATCTTCACGGTGTGAAAACGATGATGCAACGGAATTTTTCATGAAGATTGGCTTGGAAGCATAGGTGGACTGAAGCTTGTTCCAGACCTCTTTTGGGATGAGGATACCATGGACAAGGAGTTGCTGCCGTTCAGCAAGGTGGAGGTAGATACTCGCAAGGACGCTGTCCCGCTTCTCGCAGTGGGTACGGGCCTAAACAGCGGAAAGGGAGATTTCAACAGAGTCAGCCTTACTCACGTGGCTCCAGAGTCTTTTCTCCATCAGCACCATATTCATGTTGTTGCTCTAGTTGAAGACTTTTTTGCTTTTGAACTGGGCGACGCCGGCCACCACAGAAGCGGATGTTGCCATGTTCACTGCAACGTCTGTCCACAAACTTTTGGTTTCCATGTACATGTATTGCTTGTGGTCGTGATTGCCCAGGACAC
>SZWC01008722.1:78489-92251 GCA_023375785.1 Penium margaritaceum
TACATCAACATGATCACTTTCATATGGCTAGTCATGAGCTCTCCAACGCACCAAACCGCACGCAATTCGGCCAAGCGTAGCCCAAGTTACGCTTGCCGAAGCGCATGTCTCACCCACGACAGAGGCCTGACGCCGACACGCGCCGTGGCGCCTTCCTTCACGTGCGAAGCGCCTTTTGTGAGGCGCAGATCACCTTGCACATGATGTATGGGTCCCCTGCGCTGTTTCCATGCACCTTCTCTGCCTTTTGGGTCGAGTTTGGTCATGGGGTGTGACGAGGTTTGAAACCTGTCTGTGGATCTGCACTCAGAATTTTGACCAAGTCCAAGAGTAACAAAATGTACTACTGATTTTCCGGACGCCGAGCCATGATTTTGGCTGAGTCCCTCAGTAACAACCTGTACTACAGGATCCGATGGATGATCCACCTGATCAGGTGGATCATCCATCGGACGCCTCGGCAGGCCTTTCGGAGTAATTTCTCCAGATGGTACTTTTGTTACTCAATCTGGTCGATTATCCACCGGATTTAAAGTCGCAGTCGGCTCCCAGAGCCGCTGTGCACACCTCAACTTTGGAAGGCCATATCTCCCTCGATACTTGTCCGATTCTGGCAAAACAGCTCCCACCGGATTCAGCAACTTGTCAAATTTACAGGGCAATCCTTTATTTTAGGATTCGAGCAATCCTTGAGTCGCCAGATCCACCGGCGCGGAGTTCCTTCTTTCTGGCGGCTCGTCGGCGCCTCCCGGCGCTACGCTTGGGCATGCGGAGGGGCAATTTTTCAACAGCTACTCACTGAATCAGGTTTTTTGTACAGTTTCTGGGAGGAGGCAGTTAAGTACGTCACTTGGGTGTGGAATTGAGTCCCGCAAGGTCCACTGCCAAAGGCTGTGACACCTTGGGAACGCTGGTTCAAAGAGAAGGCTGACCTGAGACCGGCACATGTGTGGGGAACCATGGCTTGCGTGTGGTTTCCTCAACCCCAAAGCGAACACAAACTTAGTCCTCATGGCCATTGGTGTGTGTTTTTTGGGGTCTCTCACGCTTCAAAGGCATGGCGGATTTGGAATCTCACGAACCATGCTTTCATTGAGAGCCGAGATGCGTCTTTCCTTGAACACCTGCCAAGCAAGGAGTTTTGCACGCTCTGGCAGGCTCTGTCAATGCCCTCTTCTCAGCACTATCCCCAGTAAGTGAGTGTGCCTTTCTTTGTTCCCAGTCAAGCACAACGTTCTGGCAGACAGGTGCTATGAGACCGTGGTGCGGTCTCACCTGTGCCGACAGACCTGCTCACACCTACAGATCTCGCCAGCACGACCTCAGGCACTTCATCCGCTCCACCTGGTCTAGAGCCCACGGAAAGGCACACTCACACTGAGGTAGCATCAACGCCACCTGCTGAGCCCATGAGGAGATCATTACGCACTCTGCCTTGGGTTGACTACAGGAAATTCTTTCACACAGTCGGAGTTACAAGCAAGGAGAGTTCACTAACTGAACCACTGTCGCTAACAGAGGCGAGGGGGCGCGTTGATGCTCCTCAGTGGGAGAAAGCCATGATGGCAGAGCTGAACGCTCTCCTAGACCATGGCGTGTACCAATTAGTGCCCTTGCCAATCAGAAAGAAAGCAATTGACATGAAATGGGTGTTCAAACTGAAACACAATCTGGCTTGCCTGATAGAAAATGTAAAGCTAGACTGGTGGCCAAGGGGTTCCACCAAATACCAGGACAGGACTTTATTGACACCTATACGACTGTCAAGAAGTATGGGACAGGCCGCGCATTGCTGGCAGTTGCAGCACGTGAGGACTGGGACATTCACCAAATGGATGTAAAAAATGCCTTCCTCAACCGATCCCTTGAAGAGGAATTGTATCTCAAACAACTGGAAGGTTTTTATGATGATACCGACCGGGTGTGGTTACTGCTGAAAGCTCTCTATGGTCTCAAACAAGCTCCAAGGTGTTGGAACAAGGAGATCCAAAGCACACTGGAACATGGTGGGTCTACACAAAGCATCTGTGATCCCTCGTTGTTTCTGCGATGGGAGGGCGGTATACCAGTCACTCCGCTTGTCTATGTGGATGGCCAGTTGTTCTTGTCCCCCTCATCCAGACTCATTGCACACACCAAAGCACTGCTCACTGCGCACTACCGCATGACGGATTTGGGTGAGGCACAAAGTTTAATGGGGATGACCATAGTTAGGAACAGGCCAGCACGAACACTTGCGATGCATCAAGGACNTCTCTATGGTCTCAAACAAGCTCCAAGGTGTTGGAACAAGGAGATCCAAAGCACACTGGAACATGGTGGGTCTACACAAAGCATCTGTGATCCCTCGTTGTTTCTGCGATGGGAGGGCGGTATACCAGTCACTCCGCTTGGATGACCAGTTGTTCTTGTCCCCCTCATCCAGACTCATTGCACACACCAAAGCACTGCTCACTGCGCACTACCGCATGACGGATTTGGGTGAGGCACAAAGTTTAATGGGGATGACCATAGTTAGGAACAGGCCAGCACGAACACTTGCGATGCATCAAGGACGGTTCATTACACATGTGACCACACGGTTCGCACACCTTGTGCAACATCTACCGCCACATCATTCACCCATGAGCCCAGATGTCTATGCTCACCTGCTGGATGCATGGACAATGGACTATGGACCGACAACTGATCCCACACTGTATGGACAGATCACGGGCAGCCTGTCATACCTGGCCACAACTACGCGACCGGATATCTCGTGTGCTGTTAATGTGCTTGCTCAGTTCAGCCAACAACCATGCAGCACGCATCATAAGGCTTTGCTCAAGCTTCTGCGTTATGTGCTAGACACGGCTGGGCTTGGACTGGTATTTGCTTCAGCTCAGGACCCAATGCTTGATGGCTATTGTGATAGCGATTATGTGCGCGATCGTGCAGCCCGCAGCCGTGGTGGTTATGTGTTTTGTGTATGGGGTACAGTTGTGTCTTGGCGCAGTGCAAAGCAGTCTTGTGTGGCACGGAGTGTTGCTGAAGCTGAGTACATGGCATTGGGCGAGGCGGCATGTAAGGGCATCTGGCTGGCACGCCTGTTGTAAGAATTGGGCTTTGAGGTGCCTGCTGTGTCATTGTATAACGACAACTCTGCTGCACGCCGCATTGCTGCCAATGATGGTGTACTGCATACACGCACCAAGCACATCAATGCCGAATACCACTTTGTACAAGAAGCTTTTGAAGCTGGTGTCAACCAAGTTTGTGCCATAAGTGGAGAGGCGCAGTTAGCAGATTTCCTCATCAAAGCCCTCCCTTCTCCTTCTCTTCTGTTTCAACTGCATCAACTGTGTTGCAAACCTGCCGCACTCCCGTCCAAGGGGGCATGTTAATTCTATGTACACACATTTCTTGTGGTCGTGAGTGCGCAGGACACGTTGGTCCCGGGAGTGGAGGTGACGCACCGTGAGTGCATGGGATCCCATTGTTTCCTCACAACATTCCGGGATTCGTGCCCCTGTGTGCTCGTCTTCACCCTGGCCACGTGGCCTGTTGCCTCGTCCTACTAGGCTGCTCTCACATTGCTGACCTGGTTAACAGCATTTCGATGCAACTCTTGAGAAGACCTAGATTATTCCCTCGTTCCGAGACTTTTAGGACAACTATAGGCTTGTTTGATGTTTGAGTGTGCTTAGGTGCCCTCGGGTTATTCGCGTTGAAAAACCAAACTTCGAGGGGGCGAGCAAGGGTTTTTCCCTCGCTCTTCCCAGGTCACCGGCGAGCCTTTCTCGCCGGCCTCTGGGTGAGGATCGACTAGCGATCCTCACCCGTAAGAGGGGGAGCTCCTCTTACTCTAACACTAGTGTAGTTTTCAGCATGGCCGCCCGTCGTTTTCTATTCTTAATCACTCCATAGTGCACCGTTTTTCATGAGAAAAGTTGCAATCTACTCCTTAGTAGATCCTGACAAACATCCTCTCTCACACACCAGTGTGCAAGGGGTGCCTCAAGGATGAGGCAAGGTCTTGTTCTAGCTTTGATACCACTGACAGAAACTTTGGCAGCCCTCAGGGAGGTGATCAGGCTCACGAGGAGCCGGTAGGCAGGACCAATAGTACGTGAGAGACAAGTTGCACATTGTAGAGAAAAACATACGGAAGCGTGTGAAGTTGTGTAGGCAGTGATGGCTGGCTTGAATCGTGGATGAAAAAGTACATTGGCACAGCTTTTTAACAAGCTGAAGTAGTCTCCATTTGACATCTGGAGCTGGAAGAACCACCCCGAAAAAGCTCACCTCCTAGCACACTCCTAGCCTAGCGGGATGGATGGCAGTCACAATCTCACACAAGAGAATTACCATCCCTGCCATATACACAACCAATAATCTTTATTGTCCCTGAAGGTCCTCCTGATACGTTTCTACCTTCAAGGCCGCACCAAGCCTTCTTGGCGAATGATTCTGGTCGTCATTGGTGCTGGTAGTGCAGGAGCCGTCACTTGAACCAGACCCACTGCCACCAAACCTTGAGAATCCATACATTCCTCAAACTGACTCTGAAAAGAGTTCCAGAAACTGCTGTAGAACAAGGAAGACATCCTTCATGCATGTGTTGTGCCTGATCATTTCTATCCAGCAACCCACTTTGGTCACGTTTTGGCACCCTACATCCATCAAAGAGTGTGCCTCCCATTTTCCTTGAAGGCATTCTTTTTAGTCTTACTCTTGATACATGTCTCACACATATCCCTAGATGCTTCTTCTGCCTCCTTTTACATCTCCATCCTATGCAATAGTTCTGACTTTTCCACGAGTACTAATATGCAATGATCCACATTCCAAAAGCAAATCTTAAGCGATGGAAATGTGAACATGAATCTCATAAGGACTTTGGCAGCCCTCAGGGAGGTGATCAGGCCCACCAAAAGCTGCTGGGAAGGACCAATTGTATGTGAGAGGCAAGTTGCAGGTTGCAGAGACGAAAATCTGGAAGCGTGTGAAGTTGTGTAGAAAGCACGAATGGCTGGTTGCACTCATGGATGAGAANACTCTAACACAAGAGAATTAACATCCTTGCCATGTGCACAACCAATAACATTGATAGGTGTCTTCCTCAAAACTCCCTACAGGTCCTTCTACCGCTTTTCTGCCTTGAAGGCCGCTCCAAGCCTCCCTGGCCAATTATTCTTGATGTCATTGGTGCTGGTAGTGCACAAGCTATCACTTGAACTGGACCCACTGCCACCAAACCTTAAAAATCCATCTCCCTCAAACGGACTCAAAATCAAGTTCCATAAATTGCTACCGAACCAGGAAAGCATCCTTTATTCCTCTATTGTGCCTGATAGTTTTTATTGAGCAGCCCATTTGGTCACGTTTTGGCACCCTATATCCATCATTCTCTTACTTTGCAAGAGTAAAAATCACACAACCTCACATTGTGCCCTAAGCTGCTGAAAATGATGTGGTGCCAGCAGCTTGGTCAGAGAATCTGCCAGCATCATGCTAGAGGGGCAGAACTTGACGTGCACCACCTCCTTAGCCACAAGCATGCGGATAAAGTAGTAGCGCAGGTCGATGTGCTTGGTATGGGCGAGGAACCCTGCATGCTTCATGAGAGCGATGCAGCTCATGTTGTCACAGTAGATGGTCGTTGCAGTTTTCTGCTACTGTCCAAGACTTGCTAGCACCTCATGCAGCCACACTGCTTCCTTTGTTGCTTTGCTCAAAGCGATGTACTCTGTCTCAGTGGAGGAGAGAGCAACACACTCCTGCTTCTTGCTCCTCCAGCTGACTTCAACTCCTCCAAGAAAAAAAGCAAAACCACAACTCAATCTCTTTGTGTCCACATCTCTGGCGTAATCTGTGTCATTGTAGCCAATGAGGATGAGGCTGTTGTTCCCATTGAAGGTGAGGCTCAGGCTGCTGCTGCTGTCAAGGTGGGGCAGTATGTGCTTGACCGCCACCCAATGTGGCACACCCGGGTCAGCGCATAACTCGTTCATGTCTCCCACTTCTTGATTGATGTCAAGGCGCGTGCCGACGGCTGCATACATGAGGCTTCTGACTACTCCGTGGTATGGTACCGCCTCCATGCTATTGCTATGTTGCTTGCCGTGAGGAGCCTGCGTGACGCCCAGCTTTGTTCCCACTTCCAACGGTGTCGCCACCTTTGGTACACCTACCATGTTGAAGCGCTTGATGATGTCACTTGCGTAAGTGCTCTACGAGAGCTACAAGGATTGTTGCTGTCAATCGCGCTTCATGTGGAGACTCATGTAGTAGCTCAGCTTTCCCATGTCCAAGAGACTGCTTTGAATATTTGAGGAGAGATTCTGATTCAGAGGCAATAAGCAAGTCATCAACATAGAGCAAGATGATGACCTAGCTTTTGTCCTGTGTATGCCTATAGACGGCATGATCTGCCTCGCTGTGCACAAAACCAAGGCTAGCCAGCTGCTCATCAATCTTGTAGTACCATGCACGCGACGCTTGATTCAGGCCGTAGAGTACCTTGATAAGCTTGCATACATGATCCTTCTGCCTTTCCACCACACACCCATCCGGCTGCTCCATGTACACATCCTCCTAAAGGTCAACATTAAAAAATGCACACGTCACATCCATCTGGTGCACATCCCAGTCCATGGAAGCAGCAAAAGCAAGCATTGTATGGATGGAGGGAAACTTTTTGACGGGTGCGAATGTCTCATTGTAATCCACACCCTCAGTCTGTGCATACCCCTGAGTAAGCATCCATGCTTTATACCTGAGCACCTTACCATCAGGACCGCCCTTGTGCCGGAAGATCCACCTGCAGCCAATCACCCAACTGCCACGTGGAGCTTTCTCGAGAGTCCAGGTCTCGTTCTTCATGAGTGCCTTGTGTTCCTTGTCTGCTGCAATACGCCAAGCTGACGCAAAGTCACTGTACATGGCTTGGCTGAATGTTGTTGGGTCAACAGCGAAGGGGAGGAAGAGGAGCTCAAGGTGAGAAGGATCCACTGAAGATGAAAAAATGCACAAGTTTAGCAGCTCCTCCAATAAGCTCCGTCTGCTTGCGAGGCGCTCGGATCATCACAGTGGCTCCAGAGGACCATGTGCACCATGGTTGATGCAAAGAGACCTTTGTGGTAGCTGTTGCTGCTTGCTCGCTGCTCCTCCTTGTTAGCTTCGATTGCCGGCTGCCTTGCCTCCTCAGCTCCCTCTGCTGCCGTGTCACCACTACCTTCCGCTCATTCCTTTTCAGCTGCAAGCTCTTTGGCTCCCACTGGCTCAAGAGCCGGTGCAACCGTGACTGCTTCCATAGTGCTCAATGTCCAGCCTTTCACGTCCTCCTTGAATACCACATCACGGCTACGGACAAGCTTTCATGCATCAAGGTTGTAAAAAAGGTATCCCATGGTGTTGTAGCTGAGGAAGGTAGCCTTCCCACCCTTGGCGTCCAGTTTGTTGCAGTTAGCGGCAGGCACATGGAAAAATGCGCTGCACCCGAACACCTTTAGGTGCATGGCAGTTGGGTTGCGTCCCGTCCACGCCTCCCCGGGTGTCATCAGCGGCACGGCGAGTGTCAGGCTCCAGTTCTTCAGGTACACAGCGGTGTTGACTACCTCTGCTGATACTTTTAGGAGCTTGGCGTCTTTGAACATGCTGCAGACTTCCTTCACGAGCATGTGGTTGGCATACTCAACCATGCCATCTAGCTGTGGTGTTGCGGATGCAGTCACCTCATGTCAGTTCCTCCGGTTCTCGGGGAAGTCGTGGAAGTCATTGGAGAGGTACTCGCCTGTGCCATTGGTGCAAAGCACCTTCACACGCCTGCCTCTCTCATTCTGTGCAGCAGCCAGCCATGCCTTGAATGCTTCAAAACACTCATCCTTCCCGGCCAGAGAGAATACCCATGTCTTAAAAGGCTTGTCATCAATGAACGTAAGAGATTACAGCTTTCCAGAAGAGGACTGTGATGGCATGGGACCACACACGTCAGAGTGCATAAGAGAGAGAAGCTCAACTGCCGCCTTCCCCTCCTTGGAGAATGGAACATGGGCTTGCTTCCCTTCGATGCAGCTCTTGCAGGTTGACACACTGGGCTGCTTCACCTTTTTCAGCTGCAGACCATGCACCAACCGCTGCATGGAGATGATCATGCCTAAGCTGAGGTGTCCAAGCCGGTGATGCCACAGGTTGATGTCATTGTCTCCCACTCCCGCAGCTGCTACTGAGATAGCTCCCACCTCAGATGCCACAAAAAGACGGTTGAGGCCATCATCATTGTCCACCTTTGCAAGTACCTGGCCCGCACGTGCTGAGGTGGTGTAGCCATCATTCTCAAAGCGGGCCTGCAGGCCTTGGGAGATGAGAGAGGAAAGTGAGAGGAGGTTAACTTCCAGTACCGGAACATGGAACAACCCCTTAAAATGACGTTCCACGTGCTTCCCTTGGACGGAAGCACAGAAGATAGTCTCACCCTCTCCCATCGCCATCTGCACATGATTGTCACCAATCCATACTCAGTGAGGATCAATAGCAATGTAGACAAAAAACCACTCCCGGCGACAGGTCATGTGNCAGGCTCTCCTCCATGTCATCAAGTGAGAGCTTGTTGCCACGCTGGTCTAGGGTAATAATGAGAGGAGTGTAGCTGTTTGGAAGGCTAGATAGGATGGTCAGCATAAGAATACGTTCCTTGACAGGGTCCTCAATCACAGCAAGCTGGTGAGCCAAAGCTTTGACCATGTTGAGATTATCCATCATTGAGCCCGACGCATCCATCTTCATGGTGTGAAAATGACAAAGCAACTGCATTTTCAGCTGGATTGACTTGCTCTTGAGGATGCCATGGACAAGGAGTTGCTGTCGTTCAGCGAGGTGGAGGTAGATAGTGACGAGGACACGGTCTTGTTTCTTGCGGTGGGTACGTGCCTCCGCATCGGATAGGGAGGTTTGAACAGGGCCAGACTCACTCACATGGCTAAAGAGTCCCTTCTCCATCAGCACCATCTTCATGTTGTTGCTCTAGTTGAAGAGGTTCCTACTTTCCCACTTGGCGATGTTGACGCTTGCCACCACAGAAGCGGATATTGCCATGATGACTGCAATGTTGGCCCACGAACAGCCTCTCTTACACACCAGTGTGCAAGGGATGCCTCAAGGATTATGCAAGGCCTTGTTTTTAGCTCTGATACCACTGATAGAAACTTTGGCAGCCCTCAGGGAGGTAATCAGGCTCACCAAGAGCCCCTAGGTAGGACCAATGGTATGTGAGAGATATGTTGCACGTTGAAGAGACAAGCATATGGAAGCGTATGAAGTTGTGTAGGCAGCAATGGCGAAGTTGTGTAGGCAGCGATGGCTGGTTTGACTTGTAGATGAGAAAGTAAATTAGCACATCTTTATTACAAGTCCAAGTATGCTCCATTTGGCGTCTGGAGCTAGAAGAACCACCCTGATAAAGTTCACCTCCTAGCACACTCCTAGCCTAGCAGGATGAGCGGCAGTCACACTCTCACACAAGAGAATTACCATCCCTCCCATGCATACAACCAATAGAATTTATGGGAACCTTCCTTGAAGGTCCTCCTAATGCCTATCTACCTTGGAGGCCGTTCCAAGCCTTCTTGGCCAATAGTCTCGGCTATCATTGGTGCTGGTAGTGCACGAGCCGTCACTTGAACCGGACCCACTGCCACCAAACCTTGAGAATCCAAAATCTCCCTCAAGCGGACTCTGAATTGAGTTCCGTAGATTGCTATAGAACCAGGAAGACATCCTCTATGCATTCTATTTGCCTGATTATTTCTATCGAGCAACCCACTTTGGTCACTTTTAAGCACCCTATATCCATGAAGGATTATGCCTCCCATTTTCCTTCAAGGCCTTCTTTTTAGTCTTGCTCTGGATGCATGTGTCACAATCATTCCTAGCTGCTTCTTCTGCCTCCTTTTCCATCTCTATCCTATGCAAAATTGCTGACTTTGAGTACCATGAGTACCAATGTGCAAAGATCCACGTTCTAAAAGCGACTCTAAAGTGATGGAAATGCGAACATGAATCTAACAGAGACTTAGGCAGCCTCAGAGAGGTGATCAGGCTTATCACGAGCCAAGAGGTAAGACCAATTTTTTTGTGAGAGACAAGTTGCAGGTTTCCGAGAAATAAATACGGAACGTGTGAAGTCGTGAAGAAAGCACGAATGGCTGGTTTAACTCATGGATGAGAAAGATAATTAGCACAGCTTTCTAACAAGCATAAGTACACTCCATTTGGCGCATGGAACTGGAAGAATCACCCTGCCAAAGATCACCTCCTAGCACTCTCCCTGCCTAACAGGATGAGCGGCAGTCACACTCTCACACAGGAGCATCACCATCCATGCCATGTGCACAACCAATAATCTTGATGGGAGCCTTCCTTGAAGCTCCCTGAAGGTCCACCTTTCTGTCTTGATGGCTGCTCGAAGCCTCCCTGGCCAATAATTCCTGCCTTCGTTGGTTCTTGTACTGCACGAGCTATCACTTGAACCCGACCCACTGCCACCAAACCTTGAAAATCCATATCTCCCTCAAAGGGACTCCAAATTTAGTTTCGTAAAATTGCTATAGAACCAGGAAAACATCCTCTATGCATCTATTGCACCTGATGATTTCTTTTGGGCGACCTATTTTGGTCGCTTTTTGACACCCTATATCCATCATTCTCCCACTTTGCAAGAGTAAAAATCGCATTAGTCCACAGTGTGCCCTCATTTACTGAAAATGATGTGCTACTAGCGGCTTGGTCAGGAAATCTGCCAGCATCATACTTGAGGGGAAGAACTTGATTTACACGACCTCCTTTGCCATGAGCTCGCAAGCAAAGTGGTAGCGTAGGTTGATGTGCTTGGTGGGAGTGTGGAGCTCTTCATTCTTTGTGAGCGCAATGACGCTCATGTTGTCACAGTAGATGGTCGTTGCAGTTGTCTTCTGCTACCCAAGACTTGCCAGCAGCTTATGCAGCCACACTCTTCCCTTCGCTGCTTCACTCAAACTGATGAACTCTTCCTCAATGGAGGAGAGAGAAACACACTCCTACTTCTTGCTCATCAAGCTGATTTCAGCTCCTCCAAACAAAAAAAACAAAACCACTAGTCAACATCCTTGTGTCCACATATGTGTCCCAATCTGTGTCATTGTAGCCGATGAGGATGGGGCTGTTGTTGCCGTTGAAAGTGAGGCTAAGGCTGCTTCTGCTGTCAAGGTAGCGCAGCACATGTTTGACCCCCTCCCAATGTGGTACACCCCAGTCGGCGTAGAACTCAGCCATCAGCAAGCTCATGTATGCGCTTGCTGATGGCTGCATACATGAGGCTCCTGACTACTCCTTGGTATGGTTTTGCCTCCATGCAGTTTCTATGTTGCTTTCCATGAGGAGCCTGCGTGATGCTCAGCCTTGCTCCCACTTCCAGCGGTATCGCCACCTTCCGTGGACCTCCCATGTTGAAGCGATCGACGATTTCGCTCACAAAAATGCTCTGTAATAGCTTCAAGGGCTGTTGCTGCTGGTCACGCTTCACCTGGAGACCCAGGTAGTAGCTCAGCTCTCCCACGGCCTTCACGTCAAACCTGGCTGCAAGGGACTGCTCAGAAACTTCGAGGACATGATTTGAGTTAGAGGCAATAAGAAAGTCATCAACATACAGCAGGATGCTGACCCGGCTTTCATCTTGTTTGCGCCCTTAGACTGCATTATCTGCCTCACTGCGCACAAAACCAAGGCCAGAAAGCTGCTCATCAATATTGTGGTACCATGCATGAGGCGCTTGCTTCAGGCCGTAGAGTTCCTTCACAATCTTGCACACTTGATCCTCCTTCCCTTCCACCACATATCCCTCCGGCTGCTCCATGTATACATCCTCCTGAAGGTCACCATTTCGAAATGCACACATCACATCCATTTGGTGCACCTCCCAGTCTAGGGCAGCGGCAAGAGCAAGGATTGCACGGATGGAGGGAAACTTTGTGACCGGTGTGAACATCTTGTTACAATCCACACCCTGAGTCTGCGCATACCCCTTTGCAACCAGTCGTGCTCTGTACCTGAGCACCTTACCATCAGAACCGCGCTTGCATGGGAAGATGCACCTGCAACTGATCACCCAGCTGCCATGTGGAGCTTTCTCGAGAGTCTGGGTCTCGTTCTTCATGAGTACCTTCTAGTCCTCATCTGCTGCAACACGCCAATAAGCTGCATAGTCACGTTGCATGGCTTTGCTGCATGTCGTCGGGTCGTCCGCTACGATGAGGAGGAGGAGCTCGAGGTGAGAAGACTCCCGTAAAGATGAAAAAATGCACTGATTCAGCAGCTACCCCAGCGGCCTTTGTTTTCTTGCAAGGCACTCGGATCGCCACAGTGGCTTCACAGGACCATCTGCACTATGGCTGAGGCATGCAGACCTCCGTGGCAGCTGATGTTGCTTGCTCGGCTGCTCCTTCTTGTCTCCTTTGGTTGCTGGATGCTTTGCCTCCCCAGCTCCCTCTCCTGCCCTGTCACCACTACCTTCCGTACGCTCCTCCTCAGCTGCATGCTCTTTGGCTCCCACTCGCTCAAGTGCCAGTGCAACCATGACTGCTTCCATAGAGCTCCATTTCCAGTCCTTCACATCCTCCTTGAATACCACATCACAGCTGCGGACAATCTTGCATGGGGCAATGTTGTACTGACGGTATCCTATGGTGTTGTACCCAAGGAGGGTAGCCTTCACACTATTGGCATCCAGGTTGTTGTTGTCAGGAATGCTGTCCTGCCGTGCCCTGAACTGCCTAAGTGTCCACGGCTGCTTAGTGCAAAGAGACTTCCAAGGGAGGTGTGTGCTTTGGGTCGCCACAACACCAAGTGAGCAGAATTCAGGCAGAACACAGATTGCGGAAACTAATAAAGGCTGGGAATCATCAATGGTTAGTTGTTTTGGTGAGATTACATCAGATTCTTATAGCCTGTGATCTAAGCTTTCCAACGCATCCAAGCACGCCCAAAACGGAGCAGTAGAGCCCCTGCTACGTCCGTTAGAGTAAGCCATGGTGGAGCCGAGCCGCCCACCATACCCACGAACGGGAATGACGGGAGGCGCTTCGACGATGGCCTGTCGAAGCGCCCTTCCTGTCATCCCANGAGCAACTGAAAGCTCGAAACTGCATGGCAAAATGCAAGGAGTCCAAATCTGCAATCCGATAAGACATCCGACCACTCCCTGGTGGTCGAACCAGGAAAACGGCAAACGACATCCATGGCAGGGGCACTTTTTAACAATCTCCCCCGTGCACCTTCCATGCCGGATGCCTCATGCTCACTCTCACTCGTCCGCGTCTGCGCCTTCAAGCCCTTCACAGCTTGTCAACCCAAGCCCTGCAAGGCTGATGACATGCCGATCCTGGAGCTGCGCCTTGGTCAAGCAATCCGCGAGCATGTGCTTCGTGCTGCAATGTTGCAGCACAACCTGTCCCTTCTCCACCATGTCACGCGCGTAGTGGTAGCGCATGTCGATGTGCTTCGTCCTCCTGTGCTGCGTCGGGTTGTTGGTCAGCGAGATGGAACCGGTGTTGTCTTCATGAACCACCGTAGGCTCGTGCTGCGGCACGCCCAGCTCCCCCAGCAATCTGCGGAGCCACACCGCTTCCTTGACCGCCTCAGCCAGAGCGACGTACTCCGCCTCCACTGTGGAGGTGGCAACGCAGTCCTGCTTTCTGCTGCACCACGAGACCGCTGCACCTGCGAGAAAGAAGACATAGCCAGAAGTGGA
>SZWC01008723.1:22214-48165 GCA_023375785.1 Penium margaritaceum
GACATCCCTGGAGATGATGACGTGGCCTGTATCCCTCTCGTAGAGGCGATACGCCTTGCTTGCCACGTCGTAGCCAATCATCAGCATCTGCGCACTCTTCGCGTCCCACTTTTGCCGCTTCTCTTTTGGCACGTGCATGTGCGCCAAGCTGCCAAACGCGCGAAGATGACCCACGCTCGGCTTCTTGCCGAACCACACCTCGTACGGTGTCATCTGCTCCAGGGCCTTAGTTGGACTACGGTTCTTGATGTAGACCGCAGTGCTCACGGCTTCAGCCCAGAAGTCGTAGGTCAGCCGAGCCGCGTGCAGCATGGAGCGCGCTGACTCCACAATGGTACGGTTGGCGCGTTCTGCTATACCGTTCTGCTGCGGGGAGTACGGCGCGGTACGCTGCGCCTTGATGCCAGCTGCTGTGAGGTAGTCCTGGAATTCCTTGCTCAGGTACTCTCCACCGCGGTCGCTGCGCAACGCCTTGATCTTCTTGCCAGATTGGTTCTCNTGGTCCTTGGAGGAAAGGAAGTACACAGCAGTGTAACGGCTGAAATCATCAATGAAGGTGAGAAAATACCTAGAGCCTCCAAAGCTCTGGGTCTGCATCGGTCCGCACAAGTCCGTGTGGACCAGCTCCAACACCTCTTTTGCACGCTCCCATGCTCCAGAGAATGCCTCGCGGTGTTGCGTCCCCTCCAAACATCCGATGCATAACTGCTGCTCATAGTTAGAGATGATAGGCAGGTCACGCACCATCTGCTTTGCTTGAAGCTGCTGCAAGGCGCGCATGCCGATGTGGCCGTAGCGCGCATGCTAGATCTCACCATCTGTCGCCTGCACCACTACTGCAAGACTTTGCTCACGCGAGATCTTGGTTGCCCCCAGCAGGCGGTACATGTCGCTCTCCTTCACCGACTTGGCCAACTCCTCTCCTGTATCCTTGTTGAGGATGTAGCCATAGTCATCATCGAAGACAACGCGCAGGCCTGTGTTGGTGAGAGAGGACACTGAGAGAAGGTTGAACGCAGTATCAGGCACATACAGCACGCCATGGAAAACTCGCACTTCAATGCCACGCGGGGTCTCCAACCACATCTCCACAATCCCAATCCCCTCAGCATACACCACTCGATCATCACCCAAAGCAATCGGCCAAGGAGGAATGGAGGGCAGCTGTGTGAACCGATCCTTCTGGTGCGTCAGACTCTTGGTACACCCCGAGTCCTTGTACCATGCCAGATCCGCCTTTTCCTTCTGCGACATGTCAGACTTCGCCATGAAGAGGCGGTCGCACACCTCCTTGGCGACGTTCATGTTGCTAAAATGGCGCACGCTAGTCTGGTTCTGCTGCTGCTGCTGCTGCTGGCGTTGCTGTGACTGCTGCTACTGTTGCTGTGGAGATTGCTGCTTTTGCTGCTGCTGCTGCTGCTGCTGCTGCTGCTGCTCTTTCTAGTCCCTGTTGAACTTGAAACACTCTTTCTTGTAGTGTCCCTCTTTCTGGCAATAGTGGCACTTGCCCTTCTTCTTGCCTCTCTGCTGCCCGGACTACTGCTGCTGCTGGTTGCGTGAGCCCATCGCCATGAAAGCTGCTTCACTACTGTTGCCGCCATTGCGCTTTGCCGCATTGTGACGCAATTCAACCTGCACCAGGTGTGTGCAGATGAAGTCGAGGTCGAGAGTTGGCTGGCACTCCAGCGTCTCTCGTACCGTGTCGTAGCTGGTTGGGAGTTCCCTCAGCAAGAGGAGGATGAAGCGCGTCTCTTCCACAGGATTGCCGGCCGCTCTCAGCTGCTTCGCCAGCTCCTTTGTCCTGTCCAGATACGCCTCCATCCCTTCACCACCCTGCATTTTCAGCGCCATCATGTTTTCCTCCAAAAGCATGAGGAATGCAGGATCCTTGCTCTCATACTTCTTGCACAACATATCTGACCCCTCCTTTGCAGTAGCCTTGTCACTCACGTACTGAAGATGCGGGTTGGAGATGGTGTTAACAAGCAACCTGTAGGCCTGCCTATCCTTCTTCTTGCACTCCTCATACGTCGCTGGTACAGCTACAGAAGAACCCGCATCAGCTGCACCCGATTGCGGCGTCTTCCCCGCCACCTACGCTGCGGTGATGCCTTTTGCCTCTGGAACTGGAGCCGGCTCGTCGCCACTCACCACCTCCCACAAGCCCCTCTCCTCCAAAAGGAGGCGGGTACGGATCTTCCAAAACGTGAAGTTGGCACGTCCCTCCAGCCTCTCCAAAGGCTGGGATGCAGTCACAACGCTAACTGCTGCCATTTTGAGCCTTGGTGATGCTCAGCGCTGCCCTTGGATGGCGGCGCTACCCCTGGTTCTGTTGCTGCTTCTGCCAGAAATCTGTCTGACAGAAAATGGAATGTAGGTGCCAGCAAACTGGGAATTTTGAAAAACTGAGCCCACCACTGGAAAATTCAGCTCAAAAACGTTCAGATCGACCCATAAAACAGGGTCATCAACAGGGGATTTTGAAAGATATGCCCTCTTGAAAACAGGGTATGCTTCTGCTCCTACTCCAACTCAGACCAGCCAGTTTGTAAACGGCATTTCTCCCAAACGAATCAATGGAATGCAAATATTTTTCAACCAATGGAAAGCTTACAAAAAAATACTACAATTCGCATGTGACACTTTTTAAATTTGACAAAGAAATGAGAGAGTTATGGTCATCACAAGGCGACAGTCTTACTCATAGAGAAGAGTGTAGCCCTGGCCAACCTCGTTTTGAGCATAAATCTCAATCCAACTGTTGGATCTTCGCGATCTTGGGCTCGTTGGAAAGCTTGTCTTTTGAACTTGAAGATCTCGTGGTTGATTGTCAAATCTGGTGAAGGGTTCACCTCAACCCGTCACTCTCAAAGTGACGGCCTGTGCTGGCTGGAAGTGGCAGAACTTGGCTCTGATACCAAATGTTGGAACTTGAGGAGAGAGGGAGCCTTGGAGCAGCGAGCATGTGTGATTGGAAGGGCATCACTTGTGCTGAAGAATGGTTATTAAATCACTCAAAATGATGGAGTACATATAGAGCTAGAGCTTGGGCAAGTCAGCCCTCTCACAAGCCACACCACTTTGCCATGGAGGCTAAGGCTCACACACTAGAGTCCATAATCTCACACAAGGGAGGAAATCAGCCTAGCAATCAGGCTGACCACNTGTCCATGGCTAGCACACAAGGATCTCACCTCACCTAAAAAGTAAGGAGAGGTACCTTTATCCTAGTCAGCACACTCTGACAAGGCAATCCTAAGACCAAGGACCTTTTTGGATATTTCTCCCATCAGGTCTTGATCCTGGACCTCTTGCCTTTTTCTTTTCTCAGGCTAAGGCATGGAGCCATCACCCATGCCCACCCAGACATCGACGGTCCATGACCCCCGAAACTTCGAAAAATCATATCTCCCAATCCCCTGTTGGATCGGTCTCAAACTTGCGCCGAATGTATTTTGCCACCTGATCTTTCCAATGGTGAAGTCGGATTGGCGATCAGAGCAGGCATCTGGTACTTTCCTGGAACTTGCTCCTGTGGACCTGAAACTGAGCCAGATGGCTCCTTTCCTAACAGTGCTCAACGGTCAAAGCGAGCGGACCTGTAGCAATGGCTCCTATACACGTCACTCTCCTATGCGTACGGCTAGAAAAACCAGTTTTTCCTATCGTGTCCTTAAGGTGTTGCTTTTCACCATGCCTGAGTTGCTACCATACTCCCACGTGCCAACTCACCAAAGCATGCTAGATTAAACTGCTCCTCTTTGTATTCACTGTACTATTCTAGTAAATTTGTCCATAGGATTCCTTCTCAAGGCTCACCTTTTCCTTTCCTTATCTCTAAGTATCCATGCTCTTACACTACACCCACCTCCTCTTGCCAACGTCACATTGATATCTCTAACATCGACACTGACAAGGAAGCTTCTTCCCTTCACACTAGTGCTGCGTCCATAATAGGTAACTTCAATCCTGTCAGTGCTCACACATCCGTGACACCTCTGCTTCTGCTCTACTTCAAAACACTACTTCCACTCTAATTTTGTTCGTGTTTTTGACCCAGTCATCGCTCATCTACATGACCACATCAATAAGCAGAAGTACCTACAACATTTGGACATGGTATTGTCAAAAGATGTGTAACTGCCATGGATGCCGTTTGCCATTTGCCTCGTTTGACCGCTAGAAAGTGGTGGGATATCTCATATGATTGTGAATTTTGAATCCCTCGATTTTGCCATGCGATTTCGAGCTTTCAGTTGCTCGATTTGGTTAATAAATCAGAAAGTTAGCCTCATCCGAAGTTCGGTTGGTGGAATTTGGGTTTCCGTCATTGATGACAATATGATTCCACCGCGGTGATCCGAGTTCAATTCCAAAGGCACGTGGTCCATGAAGGATGGACAGCGGGAGGTCTCCTTGATGTAGGAGAGCCTCCCCCAATGTTGGAGGGCTAGGGAGGGCGCTTCGCCTTGTCGGCGGCAAAGAGCCTCACGTCACTTCCGTTCATGGGCATGATTGACGGCTCCACTATGGGTCATTTCAACGGCCGTAGCAAGGGCTCTATTGCTCTGTTTTGGGCATACTTAGATGCGTTAGAAAGCTCAGATCACAGGCTATAAGAACCTGATGTTTCATCTCAGTAAAACAACAAACCATTTTTGGTTTTTGGCCCTCCTCCATTCCACAACCTGCATTCTGCCAAAATTTTGCTTCCTTGGTGTTTTCGCGACCCAAAACACACACCTTCCTTGGATGTCTCTTTATACTGAGCAGTCGTGAGGCCTTGGTGTGGATCAGATCATTCTTGGACAGACTCCTAAAAAATGGTGATGAGCCCCCGGCCCTCATCTACCAAGACGTTCACGACTTCCGCAACTCACGGGTGTGTCGCTTCGGGCAATTTCGCCGTCGCAGCTTGAGACTATCCATAACAGAAGTCCATCATGGTGCAAAAAGAGAGGGTCCTCGTCCATCCAAAAGTACATGGGTGGCCTTGGTTTTGGGTTGTGGCAGTGGTAATTTAAGATCAATCTTTTACACAAGGGACTGCTAGAGCTTATGAAAGGCACAGAGGTTCAAGGCGCGTACGGAATGGACAAGGAGAAGATTGCCTTCGCTAAGAAGTACACAGAGGCGCTAATGCGCCTCTTGTTGACATTGTATGAATCTCAATGGGGCTACAGCCATAGTTGCACCCTGACAGCTAATGCATAAAAGAAGCTGTATGCAATCCATCAATCAACATCCCTAGCCAACATGATCTTCGCAATGCAGCTACTCTTGACAATGAGGATTGAGGAGGGTGAAGACATCATTTTTTTCATGCAGCAGATTGAGTCTCTTTTCTCATAATGCAATCATGTGGGTTGGAATATTGACACAAATATGCAGGTGATAGCACTCTTCATGGCTCTACCTAACAACTAGAGTCTTCTCAGCACCGTATTGGGAAGTTGGGAGGAGGATAGACGTACTTCCGGTGCAATCACGGATACATCCGCAACGAGGTGCACCATCACAACGGTGGCGAGACCTTGGCATCCTCAACTACACTGGTCATCACAACGGAAGGTGGTAGTAGTTGTCGCAATCGAGGCAACAGTACGGGCAGCAGCAAGAAGGGTACCAAGTAGGGTGCGTGTCATAATTGTAGCAAGGAGGGTCATTGGGCCAAGGAGTTTCTGGAGGCATACGCCGGCGACAAAGGCGCCAACGTCAACAAGGTGCTTCGCAATGGTACAAGGGGCCATGACCTCAAGGGCACCCACTGGCGATGCCTTGACTCTGGTGCAGAGGAGCATATCCAAGTCAAGAAGGTGTGATCATCAACTATACCAAGTCTACCAAGTCCATACTGGTCACTAACGACAAGGTCAAACATGTGGTTGGACAAGGTGACGTGGACGTGGAGTTGGTGGTAAACGAGTACGACGTGTCCCTGGTGTGGCTTACATTTATAGTGTGAACTACTTGAAAGATAAGGGGGGTATGAAGTTCTTTTTCGTAAGAAACATGTAGTTTTGCGGATAGACGACGGCGATGAGGTTGTGCTCAAGGCAAAGTGTGAGGGAAGACTCGCCATTGTTGACACAAAGGCCATCCCCGTGGCAGTCGATGAAGCACATTGACAATTACGTGCTGTCAACCTCACTAAAGGTGGGAGAGCGGAATTGTAATTATGGCACCGGTTTTTGGGGCACTCGTCGCCCGTAGTCGTGAAGGAGACGGAGAAGAGCAACATGATTTGAGACCTCAACATCACCGGTGTAGTAGACACAACAGCAGACTCCATAGAGCAAAAGTGCAAGCCTTGCATGATGGGCATGGCAAAGCACAAGCCGTTTGAAGACCTATAGAGGCGGGCCAAGAACCTACTCGAAGTCGTGCACAGTGATATGTGCAGGCCGATGAAGACGTCATCCATTGGGGGGCGTACAATACTTCGTCATCTTCATCGACGATTGTAGTAGCAAGCTCTACGTCTACATCCTGAAGTTCAAAGATGAGGTACTGGACCAGCTCTAGAAGTACGTCGCAATGGTTGAGAGGCAGACTGGCCGCAAGGTTAGAACGCTATATTATGACAATGGCGGTGAGTATGTGGACTGCGGATGGTGGTTGAAGGAGTAGGGAATTGAGTGGCAGCCGACCACTCCATACACGCTCGAGTCTAATGGCATGGCAGAGCGTGCAAACTAGACGCTACTCACAATTGCGCAGAAAATACTCGTGGATGCTAAACTGCAACAGAGGCTGTGAGTACGGCATGCTCAATCACCAAATTCATTCCAACGACAGTACTGAAGGGGAAAGGCAATTGGAAGACACCATATGAGATGTGGAGCGGGCGTAAACCAAGCGTGGTGCACTTGAAGGAGTTTGGGTGCAAGGCGTACACGTTAGTCCAGGACGCACAAAGAAAAGACTCCAAAGAGGACATGCATCCAAAGGCATACACGTTTGACGGGTACAAGATTGTGCTCAAGGTGTACCGCCTCTTTGACCCAGAATCCGAAGATGTCATCATAAGCCTTGATGTCACATTTGACGAGTAGCAAAGCTACTGCAACAGTAGTAACACCATCGACGTAACACTCTCCAAAGCAGGAAAAGCGGTTCCAACTCCTTGAACAAGAGGAGGAGGTGGCAGTTGCGGAGGTTGATAATGGATCCTTGGAGGAGGACAACACTAGAGCGCAACAGGGCAGTGCAATAGCTTACGTGCCGTTAGAGCACAAGACACAACAGCCGATGCAGGGAAGCCCGCGACCGAGGACAATATTGTAGTAGAGCAGCTGCAGGACCAGCAGCCGGCATCATGAACGTCGCCGCGTCACTGCCGAAGGTAGTGGATTGCTACAAAGCGGTATGACGCAAACAACGCATGTAGGGTCGACATGGTGCAGTGCATGATAGCAGCCGCAACGGAATTGAAAACCATATAAGAGGCGCTTAGACGGCTAACGGGAAGCAGTGGAATAAAGCAATAAAATTAAACCTTCCGTGCCGTGCTGAGAAGGGCCCTATGGAGCTGGTAGATCAGCCTAAAAAGGGCAAAGTGATCAGCTCAAAGCAGTTGTTCAAGGTGAAGCTCACCAAGGACAGCAATGCGGAGAAGTACAAGGCACGACTGGTGACGAAGGGATATGCACAGTGGAAAGGTAAACCCTATGATGAGACATTTGCCCTTATCACCAAGTTTACAAGCATCCAGATGATCCGTGCGGTGGACGTTCCAAAGGAGATGGAGATCTACCAAATGGATGTCAAGACGGTATTCATAAACAGCATCATTGACAAGGAGATTTACCTTGAGGCAATGTTGACCTGGCCACCTACAACCGCCGCACATTGATGTCCACCGTGGAATATCGATGTAGTATCCCCTAGTCAGTCATCCCGGAACCCCGTACATACATGGTGGGGAGAGGGGGATTTTTGCTTCTCTACAGCCAACTTTTCCCCTCTCATGGATTTTTTTTGTAGCGGGTGACGTCCTAATTCACGTCTTAGTGCCCTCAATATTTGCAAAGATACACTTGTCTTCCATTGACAATGTTTCCTGCAACATTACCTGACAGCCTGTCAACATATTTTTCGATTGGCATAGTGATTGATTGGCTTGGCCATATGGGCAATATGGAATGTAGAGTCTTGCCTGATATCTAGTTTTGCTATTATGAACTCGACGTACGACATCGAAAGATCCTGAAGAGCTCAAATGAATATTGGATCATCTACAAACCAAGATAAATTCAATCGGTGGTATCCAAAGTATGGACATCACAAAACAAAGTTGTATATTATTGAAGCAAAACCTTTCAAATGTAAAACCCTGGTTCATCCCTTATTATAGACTTGATATCAACTACCTGGTTTGCATACCAAAGAATGGTTACTGTGTGCATTCAAGCGCATAAATTGCATTCACCATACAAACGAGTGACAGGATGAGAGTCGCGTGGTGCGGTCCCGACGTTTGTGTGATCGCCTCTAGTCATTCACGTCTACGATTTTTGGCGAATCTAAACCGAAGCATGAGCTTTCTGGTCGCCTCACGCTATGTGAGCAGGAGTTTAGAGACAGTCAGTTTGCGAAGGGAATAACGTCGTTTTGCGTTAGTTTTTGAACATAGACATGACGACAACATTTATAGGACTAGTCATGAGCTTTCCAACGCACCAACTCGCGTGCAATTCGGCCAAGCGTAGCTCAAGTTATGCTTGCCGGAGCGCAGGTCTAACCCACCACGGAAACCTGACGTCACCATTCATCGTGGCACCTTCATTCACGTGCGAAGCGCCTTTCCCAAGGCGCATGTCCCATTGCACATGGTGTGGGGCCCCCTACACTGTTTGCACACACCCTAACCACTTTTGGGTCGTGTTTAGTGATGGGGTGTGACGAGGTTCGAAACCTGTCCGCGGACCTGCAGTCTGAATTTTGACTTAGTCCCCGAGTAACAAAACGTACAATTGACTTTCGGACGTCGAGCCACGATTTTGACTAAGTCCCTCAGTAACAACCTGCACTACTGGATCCGGTGGATGATCCGCCGGATCAGGTGGATCATCCACCGGACGCCTCGGCAGGCCTATTGGAGCATTTTCTCCAGATGGTATTTTTGTTACTTGGTCCGGTCGATTATCGACCGGATTTCGAGTCGCAGCCGTCTCCCAAAGCCGCTGCGCATACCCCAACTTTGGAAAGCCATATCTCCCTCGATACTTGTCCGATTGCGGTGAAACAACTTCCAACGGATTCAGCGACTTGTCCAATTTCAGGGGTAATCCTCCATTTTAGGATCCAAGCAAATTTCGAATTGCCAGATCTGCCGGAGCGGAGTTTCCATTTTCTGGCGGCTCGTCAGCGCCTCCCGGTGCCGCACTTGGGCATGTAGAGGGGCAATTTTCAACATTCTCCCCCTTGCACCTTCCATGCCCGCTGCTCCTGCTTGCTCTCACTCATCTTCCGCTGCGTCCTCTTGCCCATCATAGCTGGTCATCCCAAGGCCGGCCACACTCATCGCGTGCCGGTCTGCAAGTTGCGCTTTGGTCAAGCAATCCGCAAGCATACTGTGCGTGCTGCAGTGCTGCAGCATCACCTGCCCCTTCTCGACCATGTCCTGTGCGTAGTGATAACGCACGTCAATGTGCTTCGTCCTCCTATACTGCGTCGGGTTGTTGGTTAGCGAGATGGAGCCGGTGTTGTCCTTATGCACCACCGTAGGCTCCTGCTGCGGCATGCCCAGCTCCCCCAGCAACCTGCGGAGCGACACCGCGTCCTTGACCACCTCGACCAGCGCGATGTACTCTGCTTCCACCGTGGAGGGGGCGATGCAGTCCTGCTTCCTGCTACACCACGAGACCGTTGCACCTGCGAGGAAGAACACGTAGCCGGATGTGGACTTCCACTTGTCCACATCGACAGCGTAGTCTGCATCCGTGTAGCAGACCAGACGCAAAGGGTCCGCCCGCCCTTTGCCCTCGAACCTCAGGCGCGTGTTCCGCGTCGCCTACAGATAGGGGTGGATGCGCTTGACCGCCTGCCAGTGTAGTGGCTCTGGATCGGCCACGTACCTGCTCACTTGGCCCGCCGCGTAGGCCAGGTCCGGTCGAGTTGCCACCATGGCGTACATGAGACTGCCCACCGCCGATTGGTAAGGCACCCCTGCCATGTCCTCCCGCTCTTCTTTTGTTTGCAGCGCCATTGCCGTACTCAGTTCATAGGTCGTAGAGACAGGACTGCACACTGGTTTGCAGTCCTCCATGCCGTACCGCTTGAGCACCTCAGCCACATATTTGGCCTACCCTAGCTCAAGTGTGCGCGACCTCCGGTTCCGCGTAATGCTCACCCCGAGGTACAACTCCTGCTCCCCCATGTCCGACCTCCAGAATCTGCTGCTCAGCTGCTCTTTCAGCTGCTGTAGGCTCGGCAGGTCTGAGGAGCACAAGATCAGATCGTCCACGTAGAGTGCGACAATCTGATGGAGCTTCTTGCTGTGCTGCACGTACACACTGTGATCCGCCTCACAGTGGTTGAAGCCGAGTTGTGCCATGAAGCTGTCCATCTGTTGGTACCAGCATCGGGGTGATTGTTTTAGCTCGTACAAGGATTTCCGTAGCTTGTACACCTTGCCCTCTGGCGCCTCTACCCCCTCCGGCACCTCCATGTAGATTTCCTTGTCGATGATGCCGTTGAGTAAGGCCGTCTTTACGTCCATTTGGTGGAGTTCCATGTCCTTCGCGGCTGCCATCGCAAGGATCGTCCGGATGCTTGTGAACTTAGCGACGGGGGCGAACGTCTTATCGTAGTGCTCGCCCTTTCGCTGTGCATACCCCTTCGCCACAAGGCGCGCCTAGTACTTGTCAACCACACCTTCCTTCGTGAACTTTGTCTTGAAGACCCACTTGGAGCCGATGACCTTGGCTTGGTTCGGCCTCTCAACCAGCTGCCACGTGTCGTTTTCAGCAATGGACGCCAACTCCGACTTGATGGCGGCGTCCCACAGCTTTCCCTCGGGCCGCGAAAGCGCCTCTTACACGGTCGTCGCCTCCGTTGAAGCAGCCAGCATGTACCGCGTCATGCCGATCCATCAATCTATGCCTGTGTCGAAACGCTTCCCTGCTCTCCGCTGCCTCTCGCTGCGGCGCGACAGTCTTGGCGGCGTCTCGTCGCTCTGCTGCAATCCTTCCGACTCAGCCCACTCTGGTGAATCATCGACCAGACAGCTTACGGAGGATTCTTCCTGCTCCAGTGAACCACCAACCGGACGGGCGGCGCGTCCGGAGGATTTTTCTCTGACGCCCGACGCGAACTCCGCCGGGAGTGCGCGCTTTGGGACCTGCGGTGCCTCCTTCGACGGATCATTCTGCCGGATCTCCAGCCCTACTGCATCGTCGTCAACGTCTTTGACGTCGGCTGCTACACTTGCTGCACCGCCGCGCTCGGACGCCGCATCATCGACCTCCGCGTCCGCCGACTCCTCGTAGTCAAGGAGCTCGAACCACTCCTCTGTTTTGGAGTGTTCCCGACGCTCATGTCGTTGCTAATGCTACTAAAACTCTGTTGCTCGTCGAACTCGACGTCACGGCTACGGATGATCTCTTGCGTGTGTGGGTCCCAGAGCCGATACGCCTTTTGCGCAATCTCGTAGCCGAGGAACAAACACGACTTCACCCGCGGTTCTAGCTTGCTGTCGCGTCGTTGCGCCGCCTGCACCCTCGCGTGCACCTTGCACCCGAATACCTTCAGGTGCGCCACGTTTGGCTTGCGCCTTGCTCCAAACCTCCTACGGCATCTTCCAGCCGCCCCTATACTTCAACACCGATGTTAGGGTGAGGTTGATGGTGTAGCTCGCTATACGCACAGCCTCTGCCCGGAAACCTCGCGGCAACCCCGCATCCACAAGCATGGTCCGCACCATGTTGCGCAACGGCTGGTTTGCCCGCTCCGCCACTCCGTTAGACTGTGGCGAGTACGGCATAGTGGATTCCCACTTGATGCCTTGTTGCTTCATCCACCCGCTGCAGCCCACGTACTCTCCGCCATTGTCGCTATGTAGCGCTCTGACCTTCCGGCCAGTCTGCCTCTCTACTGCTGCGACGTAATCCTTCAGCCGGTCCATGACCTTGCTTTTCTGCTTCATGAAGTACACGTAGAGCTTCCTGCTGCAGTCATCAATGAAGGTGACGAAGAATCTAAAGCCGCCGTTTGACGGCGTTTTGAACGGTCCGCAGACGTCACTGTACACGACCTCCAGCATGTCCTTTACGCGAGCCGCGTTCTCGTTGAATGGCTTGCGCCGCACCTTGCCCAAAATGCATGACTCGCACTTTTTATGCGCTGTTGCATGTGTTGGCGCGGCTGCACCGTCAATGACGAGGGCGCGCACCATGTCGCCCTTCGCCATCTCCTTAACGGTTGCGGGTGCCGAATGCCCCAACCGCCGGTGCCAGAGCTCCAGATCAGCGCTTCCTCCCTTGGCCATGTTGATGACGCGCTCCTACAAATCTGTTGCGTCGGATGCCGCGGGAACCACCTCGCGGCATCCAGCACGACCTCGCGCTTTGCCTCCAGCAGGACCTCGTCGTCGCCGTCAGTGCACACCAGTACGCCTTTCCTGCAGAAGAGCACCTCATATCCCTTGTCCGTCAAGCGGTTGACACTCATCCTCCCGCACATAGACACTAGGATCATTCTGGCAGTGCGTGAAGGAGAGCGCGGCCATGAATCCGTCCATCTCCTTGTACCACATCCTTGGGGCCTGTTTTAGGCCGTAAAGTGCTATGACCAGTTCGCAAACCTTGCTCTCTAGAGCTTTCACTCCCTCGAGTACTTCCATCAGCACTTTTTTCCCTTGTACTTATCGATAGTACCATCTTGTTTGAACTCTTTCCAAAGTACCCACTTTCACCCTACCTCGTGCGCGTTTAGGGGCCTTTCCACCAGAGCCCATGTTTTGTTCTCTTTAATGGATGCAAGTTTGCTATCCACTACCTCCTACCACTTGGCCGCATCTAGCATATTCATAGCCTCCATTATGGTCACACGCTCTCCCTGAGCCAAGCATGACCAGTTGAGTCCGGTCTATTCTACACTCTCAGCATTGTACTTGGGCGGAGGTTTCTTCTGGCGTGTACTACATTGAAGTGTTGCTAGTGGTGCTTCAAGGCTTAGTTGCATCTGTTGCTCCCGCCCTGCCAGTGATCCGCTGTTTGAGGAAGAGCCACTGGCCTCAGACTTTGACTCAGAGGCCACGGACGACTCAGAATTAGTGTCAGAGTCTATCACTGTGTTAGCTTGCACAAGCACTCTCCCTTGAGCACCATCCTTCAATGGGACCATCTGCTAGTTTTCTCGTACCTAATCATCTGACTTGAGCAACACAACCCACTCTCCTCATTTGAGAGCATGGGTAGGGTCCAACGAATCTGCCTTGCAAGCGTCCTTTCATCAAACTCCACATCGTGACTCCTGATGAGCTATATATCGGGATAGCCGTCCACCGCAATCAAGTAACAGGAACCATTGAGTTGAACCAGACCAAGTACATCATGGAGGTCCTCAAATACTGCAACATGGAGGCCTGGAAGTCCATCAAAATACCCATGACTACAGACATCAAGCTCTCCTCCTCCATGAATTCCTGTATAGAAGCAGAATGGCGTGAGATGAAGAAGATTGCCTACCAGTCTGCTGTTCGCAGCCTCATGTATGCCATGGTAGGAACACACCCTGACATTTGCTATGCTGTGGGACAAGTGAGCAGGTTTGTGGTCAATCCAGCGCCAAAGCATCGGCAATAAGTCAAGTGCATCATGCTCTATCTACAGAAGACCCGACACATGGGACTCCAGTTTGGAGGCCACGAAGGGTCTGACCCATTGCGCATACTGTGCTACACAAGCACCAACTTGGGAGAAAGGATCAATGACAGAAAATCCACCTTAGGTTTTTTGTGCCTCTTGAATAGTGGTGCAGTCTCTTGGACAAGTAGAAAGCAAGACTGTATCTCCCTCTCTACCGCTAAGGCAGAGTACATCGCTCCGTCAGAAGCATGCAAGGAGACACCGTGACTACGCAGTTTGCTTACCGAGATGAAAGAACCACAAACGGAGGCAACAAAGGTCTGCATCGACAGCAAGAGCGCCATGAAAATGGCACAAGATGATGTCATCTCCTGGCACACCAAGCACATCGACATCAAGTACCTCTACTCACGCGAATTGGTCCCAAAGGAAATCGTGGACCTGGAATACGTGGAGACCAAGAAGATACTCGCAGGTTACATGATAAAGGCACTAGACACCGAATTACACTCTGCAGGTACTCGAGGCTTCGGTATAGTAAACGCAGCGGACGAAGACTGAGGCCAAGACTACTGGAGATAGGAGTTGCACCTTAGTTGGACATTAGCTATGCCCTAGTTGCGGCCCTAGTTGCACCCTAGTTGCACCCTAGTTGTGCCCTTCTTGCGTCCTATATGCACCCTAGTTATGCTCTAGTTGCATCCTAGTTGTGCCTTGCTTATAACTTAGGTGCGCCCTAGTTTCTCCCTAGTTGTGCCCTAGTTGTGCCGGGCTTGCGCCCTATTTGCATCCCGATTGCGCCCTACTTGCGCCTCAGTTAGGTACTAGTTACGTCCTAGCTACTCTCTAGTAGCATCCTAGTTGCATCCTTGTTTCATCCTACTTGTACCCTAGTTGCATCCTAGTTGCGCCCTAGTTGCACCCTAGTTGCGCCCTAGTTGCGCCCTAGTTGCGCCCTAGTTGCGCCTTAGTTGTGTCCTAGTTTGCCCCTACTTGTTCCCTAGTTGACTCCTAGTGCCTCTGTTGGGCACTAACTAGACCCTAATGGCACCCTAGTTGTACCTTAGTTGCACCCTACTTGTGCCCTAGTTATGTCCTACTTTCACTCTACTTGTGCCCTAGTTGCGTCCTAGTTGTGTCCTAGTTACGCCCTAGTTTTTCCCTAGTTGCACCCTGCTTACATTCTAGTTCCATCCGCGTTGCGCCCTAGTTGTACCCTACTTGCACCCTACATGCGCCCTACTCCCATCCTATTTTCACCCTAGCTGCACCCTACTTGCGTCCTCCTTGCACCTCAGTTGGGCTCTAGCTACGTCATAGTTAGACCATACGTGTGCCCTTCTTGCACCCTAGTTGCACCCGAGGTGTGCCCTAGTTGTGCCGTAGTTTTGCCCTAGTTGTGTCCTAGTTGTGTCCTAGTTGTGCCCTAGTTGTGCCCTAGTTGTGCGCTAGTTACTCCCTAGCTACACCCTGGTTGTGACTTAGTTGCGCTCTACTTGAGCCCTACTTGCGCCCAAGTTGCGCCTTAGTTGTGCCATTAGTTTTGCCCTGTTACACCCTAATTACACCCTAGCTATGCCCCAGTTATGCCAAAGTTATACCCTATTTGGGCCTTAGTTGGAGACTAGTTATGCTCTAATTGTACCCTACTTATGCCCTAGTGGCGCCCTACTTGCACACTACTTACACCCTAGTTGTGCCCTAGTGGCACCCTAGTTGTACTCTACTTGGCCCAACTTGCAACCTACTTGCGCCCTAGTTGTACCCTAGTTGCACCTTAGTTGTACCCTACTTGCACCGTACTTGTGCCATACTCGTGCCCCTAGTTGCGCTCTAGTTGTATCCTAGTTTTGCCCTAAACATGTACAAGTTGCGTCCTAGTTGCGCTCTAGTTGTGTCCTAGTTACTCCCTACCTGTACCATACATGCGTCTTAGTTACGTCCTAGTTACGTCCTACTTGCGTTGTACATACGCCCTAGTTGCGCTCTAGTTGTGCCCAAGTTGCGCCCTAGTTACACCCTGCATACTCCCTACTTGCACCCTAGTTCTGCCCTACTTGCACCCTACTTTCTTCCTCCTTGTATCCTAGCTGCACCCTAGTTGCGTCCTATTTGCACCCTGGTTGCGACCTCGTTATGCCCTATGTACGTCCGAATTGCGCCCTAGTTGCACCTTTTTTGCGCCCTAATTGCGCCATAGACACGTCCTAGTTGGGCCCTAGTTACACCTTACTTGTGCCCCAGTTGCAACCTTGCTACACCGTAGTTGCACCCTATTTTTCCCTTAGTTGCATCCTAGTTGCACCCTACTTGCGTCCTGATTGTGCCTTAGTTGTACCCTATTTACGCCCTAGATGTGCCCTACTTGTTCCCTAGTTGCGCCCTAGTTACGCCCTAGTTACGCCCTAGTTGTGCCCTAATTTCACCATACTTACGTCCTAGTTGCGCCCAAGTTGTGCCCTAGTTACGCCCTAGTTGCACCCAAGTTGTGTCCTACTTGCGTCCTACATGCAACCCCATTGTGTTATAATCACGCCCTAGTTGCGTCCTACTTGTGCCCTAGTTGCACCCTAATGGCGTCCTAGTTGTATCCTTGTTGCATCCTACTTCTTTCCTACTTGCGTCCAAGTTGAGCGCTACTTGCGTCCTACGAGTACCCTAGTTGTGCTCTAGTTGTACCCTAGTTGTGACCTATTTGTGCCCTAGTAATGCCCTAGTTACGCCCTAGTTACGCCCTAGTTGCACCCTAGTTGTACCCTAGTTGCACCCATATTGCAAATTAGCTACGCTCTAGTTGTACCCTAGCTACGTCGAACTTATGCTCTAGTTGCTCCCTAGTTGCACCCTACTTGCAAACTAGTTGCACCCTAGTTGCATCCTACTTGTGACCTAGTTGCGCCCTTGTTTCGCCCTAGTTGTATCCTAGTTACACCCTTATTTGATCCTAGTTGTGCTTTACTTGCGCCCGACTTGCGTCCTAGTTGCACCCGAGTTAAGCCTCAGTTGGACACTAGCTACTTCCTAGTTGCGTCCTAGTTGCACCCTAGTTGTACCCTATGTGCAGCCTTGATGCATCCTAGTTGTACCCTTGTTGTGTCCTAGTTGCACCCTAGTTGCACCCTACTTGCACCCTAGTTGCGCCCTAGTTGCATCCTAGTTGCGCCCTAGTTGCGTCCTTTTTGCACCCTACATTCTTCCTACTTCCACCCTAGCTGTGTCTTAGCTACGCCCTACTTGTGCCTTAGTTGGACACTAGCTATGCCCTAGTTGGGTTGTACTTGTACCCTTCTTGCACTCCAGTTTTGCCCTCATTATATCCAAGTTGCGTCCTACTTACACCCTAGTGGTGTCCTAGTTGCACCCTAGTTGCACCCTAGTTTTGCCTTAGTTGGACACTAGCTACACCCTTATTATGCCCTAGTTACGCCCTAGTTGCACGCTACTTATGCCCTACTTGCACCTTAGTTGGGTTCTAGCTACGCCCTAGTTATGCCCTAGTTGTGCCCTAGTTGCACCCAACTTTTACCCTATTTGCGCCCTACTTGCGCCCTACTTGCAGCCTACTTGCACCGTAGTTGCGCCCTACTTACACCCTTCTTGCACCCTAGTTATGCCCATCTTGTGCCCTAGTTGCACCCTTTTTGTACCCTAGTTGTGCCCTAATTGCACCTTCGTAGCACCTTAGTTGCGCCTTCTTTTGCCCCACTTGCGTCCTAGTTACACCCTAGTTGCACCCTAGTTACGCCCTACTTATGCCCTACTTTCGTCCTGGTTACACCCTAGTTGAGTCATAGTTGTGCCCTAGTTGTACCCTAGTTGTACCCTAGTTTTACCCTGGTTGTGTCCTAGTTACACCCTACTTGCGTCCTACTTGCACCCTTGTTGCGCCCAAGTTTCACCTCATTTAAGCAGTAATTGCGTCCTAGTTACCTCCTAGTTATGTCTTAGTTAGGCCCTAGTTTTGTCCTAGTTGTACCTTACTTGCACCCTAGTTGCTCCCTAGTTACGTCTTAGTTGCGCCCTAGTTGCACCCTAGTTATGCCCTAGTTGCACCCTAGTTGCACCCTAGTTACATCCTAGTTACACCCTAGTTGCACTCTTTTTGCGCCCTAGTTACGCCCTTGTTGTGTCCTAGTTGCACCCTAGTTGCTCCCTTGTTGCGCCCTAGTTGCGACTCACTTGGACACTATCTATGCCCTAGTTGCGCCCTATTTACACCCTAGTTGTACCCTAGTTGCATCCTACTTGCACCCTTGTTGCGCCCTATTTGCACACTACTTGAGTCCCAGTTCTGCCCTAGTTGTGTCCTAGTTGCGCACTCCTTGCGATCTTGTTCGCCCTAGTTGCACCCTAGTTTTGTGCTAGTTGTGTCCTAGTTTGGCCCTACTCGCATCCTAGTTGCGCCCTAGTTGCGCCTCAGTTGGCTTCAAGTTGCGGCCGAGTTGTTCCCTAGTTTTGCCCTTGTTGTATCCTAGTTGCGCCTTGGTTTCTTCCTAGTTACGTACTAGTTGTATCCCCCTTGCATCCTAGTTGCGCCCTAGTTGTGCCGTAGTTGTACCCTAGTTACGCCATACTTGTGTCATAGTTACGCCCTACTTACACCGGATTTACACCCTAGTTGCGCCCTCATTGCGCCCCAGTTGGGCACTAGCAACGCCCTAGTGGCATCCTAGTTTTGCCCTAGTTGCGCCCTGCTTATGCCCTAGTTACGTCCTACTTGCGATGTACTTCCGCCCTAGTTGCATCCTAGTTATGCCCTAGTTGTGGCAAACTTGCGCCTTACTTTTTGCCTAGTTGAATCCCAGTTGTGTCGTACTTGCAACGTTGTAGCACCCTAGTTTCGCCCTAGTTGTGACCTAGTTACGTCTTCGTTGCACCTCACTGCATCCTACTTGCATCCTAGTTGCATCCTACTTACGACCTGCTTGCGTTCTACTTGCACCCTGATTGTGTTCTAGTTGCACCCTACTTGAGCCTAGTTGTACCCTAGTTGTGCCTTAGTTGCGTCCTTGTTGTGCCCTAGTTGCGCCCTACTTGCGTCCTATTGCGTTCCGGTTACGCCCTAGTTCTGCCCTAGTTGTGTCCTAGTTGTGTCCCACTTGTACCCTAGTTGTACCCTTGTTTCACCATAGTCGCATCATGATTGCGCCCTACTTGCATTTTAGTTGCGTCCTAGTTGCGCCCTAGTTGCGCCCTAGTTGCGCCCTAGTTTTGCCCTACTTGTACCCTACTTGCACCCTAATTGCACCCTAGTTGCGCCTCAAGCACGTACTAGTTGCGCCCTAGTTGCTCCCTAGTTGTGCCCTAGTTGTACCGTAGTTGCTCCTTAGTTGCACCCTACTTGTGTCCTAGTTGCACCCTACTTGTGCCCTAGTTCCACCCTAGTTATACCCTTGTTGCACCCTAGTTGCGCCCTAGTTGAACCCTAGTTACATCCTAGTTGCGTCCTACTTGCGCCCTAGTTGCGCCCTAGTTGTACCCTAGTTGCGCCCTACAAGCGCCCTACTCGTATCCTAGTTGCGTCCTTGTTGCACCTTATTTCCCCTCTAGTTGCGCCCTAGTTGTCCCCTAGTTGCACTCTAGTTGCACCTTAGTTGCGTCCTAGTTGTGCCTTTTTTTCACCCTACTTGCAGCCTTGTTGCTCTCTAGTTACGCCTCCGTTTGGCACTAGTTGCGCCTTAGTTGCGTCCTATGTGCGCCCTAGTTGCGTGTCAGTTACGTCCTTGTTGCACCCTAGTTGCGTCTTACTTACGCCCTAGTTGTGCCCTAGTTGTGCCCTATTTTCTCCCTAGTTGCGCCCTACTTGCATGTTACTTGCATCCTACTTGCGTCCTAGTTGTATCCTAGTTTTGTCCTAGTTGTGTCCTTGCGTCCTACTTGCACCCTAGTTGTGCCCTTGTTGCGCCCTAGTTGCACCCTACTTGTGTCCTACTTGCATCCTAGTTGCGCTCTACTTACGTCCTCCTTTCACTTCAATTGCACCTTAGTTGTACCCTAGTTATACCCCTATTTGTGCCCTAGTTGCAATCTAGTTGCGCCCTGGTCGCGCCCTAGTTGCTCCCTAGTTGTGCCCTACTTGCACCCTAATTGCGCCCTAGTTGAGCCCTAGTTACGCCCTAGTTGCGTCCTAGTTGCACCCTACTTGCGCCCTACTTGCACCCTAGTTGAGCCCTAGTTACATCCTATTTGCACCCCACTTGTGCCCTAGCATCGCCCTAGTCGCGCCCTAGTTGTGCCCTCCTTACGCCCTTGTTTCCTAGTTGCACCCTAGTGGCACCCTAGTTACACCTTAGTTGCACCCTAGTTACATCCTAGTTGCACCCTAGTTGTACCCTACTTGCGCCCTCCTTTCACCCTAAGTGCGCCCTAGTTGAACCCTTGTTGTACCCTAGTTGTGCCCTACTTGCGCCTGACTTGCATCCTACTTGCGCCCTACTTGCATCTCAGTTGGGCACAAGCTACGTCCAGATTTGCCTTTGAGGCTCGATGTAGGCTGGCTAGAACGACATCGGTACATCAATGAGCTTTGATGCTACATCGATGTCGAGGCTATTGTGTGGCGCAACCGGGATCGTCGAAACTGCCAGTTCAGCCAAAACACTATTCTTTGCAATGAGAACATCTAAAAATCCGGAAGACGACCAGACCAGTTTTTTGTACGACGAGCCTCTATAACATGCATTCACTTCGATGCATGTGAGCGCTAAATTCATGCATGACTGGATCCACGTTATGCCATCTGGACCCTGCAAGCTTCTTAGTGACCAATGACGGCTTGCATGTCTCTTTTGTGGATATGCAAAGGTGGCTACAGGCCGCTAACCTTTCCCTTGTTCTCTGCCACGTAAGGAGGCTGCTGGCTGGCGGCAACTCCACCTACGAATATATTATTTTCTAGCAACTTAGACACTTCATCCTGTATCATTGACTAGGTTCATTGTAGGTATCAGTCTCAGCGGGTTCAACACCCTGAATCTAACTCGGTTGTAGTAAGCTCATACACCTCTCTTCCGTGCTCACTTCCACACTTACACGTTTTGGCTGCGGGTGACAAAGTTTGCCATAGGCTGCGGCAGCCTTCGCGGCCCGCAGCCAGAGCCACTGCCATGGCTAGCTCCCAAGGAACTGTCACTAACAAGGCTTCTACATCAGGTAGTACACCAGTATGTTCTGCTACAGCTAGTGATTTGACGCAATCAAGTGGAACCCCCCAAAGTGGCGCCCGCTGACAGGCGGGCGCCATTTCCTGACAAAGGAGCTCTCACGATGTTGCGAAAAGCGGCCGATAAACGCAAAAAAGGCGGGCTTCAAGTGCGGCTCTTGTGCAACGGAGTACAGAGGGACATGTGACCGTATTCGCGGGCACTTTGTGTGTAAGAACTCCAATGTTGGGAAATGCCTCTACCTACCACTAACGGCGGGAGATGCGCTCAGACTGGAAAGGACTCCACCACCACCAGCAGGATGGCAGTCGTACAATATTAAGCTTTACAAAGGCGAGGGTGAGATGTGCGGCGCAATAGACCTACCTGTCAGTTGGGTGAAGTTGTGGGAGAAAAGAGAACGGGAGCAGCAAGCAAAGGTGGCTGGCCTTACCTTGGAGATTTCTAGTGATGAGGAGGACGGGGGGAGGGGGTGCATCAAAGCAAAGCAGGCTGCCAGCATCAACACTGTTGGATGGAAAGGTTATGCTGTTTGATGGGAACAAGGCTGCCATGTTCAGGCAGTCGGCCATGGTTGAACACTCAGACCACATGCATAACAACCACTGCCAGCTCAGTATTCTGAAGCTCATGTGCATAGGTGCCCTCCCCATTTCCTTCCGCCGCAAACCTGTGCTGATGGAGGTCATCAAGACAGCCAAGAAAACAACAGCAAGATTCCGTTTTCCAAGCCGTGGCACAGTAGTGCGCGATCTTCTCCGAAAGCTTGACAAGGAGTTGGAGGAGCTCGATGCTCCATTGAAGCAGGACTGGTCAACCTATGGCACAAGCCTGGCAGTTGAGTGGTCAGATCGGCAAATTTGACCAATCTAGAATACCATGGCTTGTAATGCCATGGGATCCGTGCACTTGTTCTCCAAGGATGCATCTGGGTTTGTACGGGATGCAGACCACACGGCAGCCATGATAGAGATTGCCATTGAGGTCGTCGGTCTGGACAAAGTCATTTCTGTCATATGTGACAATGCCTCTATCAACAAAAAGGCATTTGGCGAGCTGCGACAGAAGTTTTTGAGGGTGTTTTTTCAGGGCTCTTGTGCGCACAACATTGATGTATTGATGAAGGATGTTGGAAAAGTACTTAGGATGTATGTATTATCTCTCAGTGTGAGAAGGTCATTGTGTTCTTCAGAAACAACGCCATGCCCAGGACCTGGTTGAAGGAGAAGACTGGTGGGAAGGTGTTTGAAATCCATTGTGATACACATTTTGCATTAGTGTATGACATGGTTGAGCAGTTGTTAGAGTTGAGGGAGCATCTGGGGACATTTATGGAGTTGGATGTGTGGAAGAAGGTTGGATCACAAGGGATGTAGGATTCAGGAGCGGAAAGTGTGAGGTGCGTAGAATCATCAGGAGGAAGGTGTTTTGGCAGCAGGTGCGTCAGCTCAAAGACTTGTTGCTGCCTCTGGTGTAGGTGCTGAGAGTTGTCGACAAGGCAGGTGGTGGTGCAGGAGATGTATACGAAGGTTTGCTTGACTGTGTTGAGCAACTGAAAAGCCTTTGTGAGAAGAAAGGAAAAAAGGCACGTCGGGTGGCAGAGAGCCTTGTGAAGTTTGTTTTGGGCAGGATGGAGCATAGGTGGTCAAAGGACATGGCTTGTCCTTTGTATGTAGCCACACGTAGGTTGCACCCGGAGCATTTTGGCAACGACTTGTCCAAGGTGGAGGCTTTGGTGAATGACCATGATGTCGTCATGTAAGAGATTTCTGCTTTTCAAAAGGCTCAGATCAGTCTTGTGAGTGACTCCATTGTCACTCCCAAGCGAATCAGCAAAGCCATTGTAACTATGGCAAAAGTCAAGTGTGGTACAATGTCAGCAGTTGAATGGCATGTTAACCATATGTACAGTCTTCCGGTACTTCAAGACATGGCCCTCAAAATCCTCTCTCAGCCATGTTCATCTTCCGAATGTGAACGTGTTTTTTCATCACACGAGCTCATTCACACTGCTAGGAGAAACAAGTTGGTGAGCACGCTAGAACTGCTAGTGCGGTTCTACGTACGCCTCCGCAAGCACTACGGCCGCAACAGGCGCAAGGCTGCAAAGGAACTAAGCAGGGTAGTAGAATCGGAGGCAGATGATAAGAGCAGTGAGGATGATGGGGAAGTGGTGGACGAGGAAGGTGTTCTTAGCGAGCCTGAAAGTGAGCATGATAGCGATGACAAAGAAGGTGAGGATGATGAGGAAGACCTAACAGATGACGATGATGTGGTCGAAGTCATGGCCAATGTCCATGTGCTGAGTGATACCCACGGGCTACCACACGCACATCCAGTGCGCATCCGTGCTCAGGAGAAGCCACCAGAGAAATCCAGCAAAGAGGCAATAGCAATACTAGGATCTGGAGGTGGAGAGGCCAAGGGAGGGAGTGAGGAGGAGCATGGAGAGAGGGACAAAGAAGCAATTGAAGTAGTTTCAACGTCAAGTGATGGAGCAACAAAAGATGCAACAGCAGAGAGAGCACCAGAAGGAGAAACAGTTGTGGCATTTGCAAAAAGAGCCATAGCATGACGAATAGATTGAGCAAAAGTGCCAATATCTACTGGCACTAGCAAGATTCGAAAGGCTCCCAGAGACGGAGCGGGAAGTGCCCAAGTAGAAGATTTCCAGACCCCAGGGGCTGCCAGGCCAGCAAAACGTCCAGCAACACCAGCAAGCAAGGCAGCCAAGCGCAAGCAAGCAGCAAAATAGAAGTAGTTATAGAGCTGGTTCCATGTGGTTTGCTCTTGTATTTGGAGTGCAATGTGCTTAACCTTGATTTTCATCATATGCCATGCTTACTGTTTTTTCTATGCCTCCTTCCTCCATTATAGCAATGTTTGTCTATAGTAGCCACAGCAATAACTAATGCTGGTTTGGTCACTCAATGAATGAGTAGACTGTGTTGAGAAAATAGGTACTACGTTACAGTGGTCACTGTCCTACATGCATGCGTGAAACACCCAAGGCAATCTTTGGTGACTACAATTTTTACTAGTTCTCCCAAAGTGACTGTGAAGTTATATAACAAGGATTGAAATTTCAGATTTTGAAGTAAGTTTATGAACATCAAGGTTAAGTTGCATCCTAGTTGCGCCCTATCTGCATCCTAGTTCCACCGTACTTGCATCCTAGTTGCACCCTAGTTGCGTCCTAGTTGCACCTTAGTTGTATCCTTCTTGTGCCCTACTTCTGTCCCACTTCCTTCCTAGCTACGTCCTAGTTTGTTAGAAATGTAGGCCTCTTAGAATCTCAGGTGTCTCAGGTGAACACTCCACATTGAACTTGTACAGTCAAACTCTGTGTGGTACACACGGCAAACAACTGTTGCACACTTCAACTGAGTAATGTATCTCATACACTTGTCAATAGATCTCACACACTACACAGGTACACGGCTTGTTGCTTGCTGAATCCAATGGTATGCTGCATTACTAAAACGGTGAAGTACATACAAGGCAATGATTTTCCTAAGACGATGACTATTTGTATTGAGCGCTACTCGCGACTCCACTAGGACTAGAAACAGCAGAAACATAAAAATAGTAAACACATGGCTGTGCATCCAACGTTGGGTAATGCCCAATGTCCTCGGTAGGTCGAAGGCAGAGTTAAATTGCAGGCTTGATTTTCTTCTTGGTTCTTTGATCTTCAAGGTTGGTCAAAACTGACACTCTTCCCTCGGTCTCTAGGCGGCTCCAATTGATCCATCGTACCGTATAGACGTTCCAGTCGGTCCTTCGGTCTCCAGGACACCGGCATCCTGAACAGTTGGCACGTCTTTGGTCCACTTCCTCCCTTCATCAACCGGACATTCAGCGAAGCCCTGCTTGCATGTTGGTCTGTCCGATGGTCATCTGGTACATGCCACATCAGCCGTTGGATCTAGAGGAGCTTCTCCCTCAATAGCTTGTCCGTCCTCAATCCATCATCGGCTTTCATGCTTCTCTTTTGTATGGCTCGACACCAAGTATGCCACTTGTGGAAACTGGAAGTATGCACCAAAAACAGGGCCAGGTTGGGATGAGTTTGGGCACAGACAAGGCCAGAAGCCAGCATTCCTCCATGGTTGCCCAATCTATGCCAGCTGTGGGTGCACAACGGAATGCCCCCCACGAGCTACAAGTGGTCAGAGATGTTCAAGCACGGAGAAGCACGCCACTAGTGCTAATCCCGCAGCATGCAAGCCCAGCCTCCCCAAAAAAAGAGGGGAATGATGAGAGAAAAAGATCAACAAGGGTGTACTGAAGGACTTTGTGAGCCTAACACGGCCATTATCAGGGCAAAGCCCTTACGGCAAATACGAGGTGCCAACGATACCCCCCTGCTCTGACTATCCAAGGAAGGCGTCTGGCCCCCGTTGGTAAGCAGACAGTGGCAGCCTGTTGGGGAAGGAGCCATCTGGCTCAGTTTCAGGTCCACAGGAGCAAGTTCCAGGAATCTACCAGATGCCTGCTCTGATCGCCGATCCGACTTCACCATTGGAAAGATCAGGTGGCAAAATGTCTATGGTCCAAGTTTGAGGCCGATCCAACGGTCGGATTGGGAGATATGAATTTTCAAAGTTTCGGGGGTCATGGACCGTCGATGTCTGGGTGGGCATGGGTGATGGCTCCATGCCTTAGCCTGAGAAAAGAAAAAGGCAAGAGGTCCAGGGTCAAGACCTGATGGGAGAAATATCCAAAAAGGTCCTTGGCCTTAGGATTGCCTTGTCAGAGTGTGCTGACTAGGATAAAGGTACCTCTCCTTACTTTTTGGGTGAGGTGAGATCCTTGTGTGCTAGCCATGGACACATGGCAATTCTCCATGGGTTTGTGGGTTATGTGACCACTAGGAGTGTGCCATGAGAGTATTCTCTAGCTTTCTAGGTCATGTGTTGTTGGGGAAGGAGCCATCTGGCTCAGTTTCAGGTCCACAGGAGCAAGTTCCAGGAA
>SZWC01008723.1:63653-75786 GCA_023375785.1 Penium margaritaceum
TTACGTCCTGGTGGACGTTCAGTCAGCTCCCACGTGCCGTTCTCCAGTTGCGATTGTATCTCCTGCTGCACGGCTTGCGCCCAATCTGCTGCATCTGGTGCAGCCATGGCCTCCTTGTATGACGTTGGCTCATCTGAATCTGCTGCAACTGCGACGTTCATCTGTTCTGGTTTCTGCAGCATCCAGAAATGGCCGCGCTCACCAGGCTTGTAACGCACCCTAAGAGGGTACCTGTGACCTGGTGCTGGAGTGTTAGCGGGTGGCTGGCGCGGTGCTGCTGGCACAACTGCTACTGCTGGTGGTGCTACATCTCCCTCCTCTGCTTTTGCCGATGAGGCTGCTGTATCTGCAACATCAAACATGGGAGAGTAGAGTGATTCTCCCACTGTCACCGTAGAGGAAGGATCAGGAGAAACTGGATCAGGAAGAATTTCTGCTCCAACCGTCTCGTCAGCTGCTGGTTCTGCTGCCTCTTCACACACGATGTTGGTGCCGATGACGTTGCTCTCATTGAAGACGACATCCCTGGAGATGATGACGTGGCCTGTATCCCTCTCGTAGAGGCGATACGCCTTACTTGCCACGTCGTAGCTAATCATCAGCATCTGCGCACTCTTCGCGTCCCACTTTTGCCGCTTCTCTTTTGGCACGTGCATGTGCGCCAAGCTGCCAAACGCGCGAAGATGACCCACGCTCGGCTTCTTGCCGAACCACGCCTCGTACCGCGTCATCTGCTCCAGGGCCTTGGTTGGACTGCGGTTCTTGATGTAGACCGCAGTGCTCACGGCTTCAGCCCAGAAGTCGTAGGTCAGCCGGGCCGCGTGCAGCATGGAGCGCGCCGACTCCACAATGGTACAATTGGCGCGTTCTGCTACACCGTTCTGCTACGGCGAGTATGGCGCGGTACGTTGCGCCTTGATGCCAGCTGCTGCGAGGTAGTCTTGGAATTCCTTGCTCAGGTACTCTCCACCGTGGTCGCTGCGCAACGCCTTGATCTTCTTGCCTGATTGGTTCTCCACCATGGCCTTGAACTCCTTGAACCTGTCAAAGCACTGGTCGTTGGAGGAAAGGAAGTACACAGCAGTGTAACGGCTGAAATCATCAATGAAGGTGAGAAAATACCTAGAGCCTCCAAAGCTCTGGGTCTGCATCGGTCCGCACAAGTCTGTGTGGACCAGCTCCAACACCTCTTTTGCACGCTCACTTGCTCTAGAGAACGCCTCGCGGTGTTGCTTCCTCTCCAAACATCCGATGCATAACTGCTGCTCAAAGTTAGAGATGGTAGGCAGGTCACGCACCATCTGCTTTGCTTGAAGCTGCTGCAAGGCGCGCATGCCGATGTGGCCGTAGNCTCCTGTTTCCTTGTTGAGGATGTAGCCATAGTCATCATCGAAGACAACGCGCAGTCCTGTGTTGGTGAGAGAGGACACTGAGAGAAGGTTGAACGCAGCATCAGGCACATACAGCACGCCATGGAAAACTCCCACTTCAATGCCACGCGGGGTCTCCAACCACATCTCCACAATCCCAATCCCCTCAGCATACACCACCCGATCATCACCCAAAGCAATCGGCCGAGGAGGAATGGAGAGCAGCTGTGTGAACCACTCCTTGTGGTGCGTCAGACTCTTGGTACACCTCGAGTCCTTGTACCACGCCAGATCCGCCTTTTCGTTCTGCGACATGTCAGACTTCGCCATGAAGAGGCGGTCGCGCACCTCCTTGGCGACGTTCATGTTGCCAAAATGGCGCACGCTAGTCTGGTTCTGCTGCTGCTGCTGGCGTTGCTGTGACTGCTGCTGCTGTTGCTGTGGAGATTGCTGCTTTTGCTGCTACTGCTACTGCTCTTTCTGGTCCCTCTTGAACTTGAAGCACTCTTTCTTGTAGTGCCCCTCTTTCTGGCAATAGTGGCACTTGCCCTTCTTCTTGCCTCTCTGCTCCTCGGACTGCTGCTGCTGCTGGTTGCGTGAGTCCATGGCCATGAAAGCTGCTTCACTGCTGCTGCCGCCATTACGCTTTGCTGCATTGCGACGCAATTCGACCTGCACCAGGTGTGTGCAGATGAAGTCGAGGTCGAGAATTGGCTGGCACTCCAGCGTCTCTCGCACCGTGTCATAGCTGGTTGGGAGTCCCCTCAGCAAGAGGAGGATGAAGCGGTTGCTCTCAGCTGCTTCGCCAGCTCCTTTGCCTTGTCCAGATACGCCTCCATCCCTTCACCACCCTGCATTTTGAGCGCCATCATCTTTTCCTCCAAAAGCATGAGGAATGCAGGATCCTTGCTCTCATACTTCTTGCACAACGTGTCCCACCCCTCCTTTGCAGTAGCCTTGTCACTCACGTACTGAAGATGCGGGTTGGAGATGGTGTTAACAAGCAACCTGTAGGCCTGCCTGTCCTTCTTCTTCCACTCCTCGTACGTCGCTGGTACAGTTGCAGAAGAACCCGCATCAGCTGCACCCTTTTGCGGCGTCTTCCCCGCCACCACCTGCGCTGCGGTGATGTCTTTTGCCTGTGGAACTAGAGCCGGCTCGTCGCCGCTCACCACCTCCCACAAGCCCCTCTCCTCCAAAAGGAGGCGGGTACAGATCTTCCAAAACGTGAAGTTGGCACGTACCTCCAGCCTCTCCAAAGGCTGGGCTGCTGTCACAATGCTAGCTGCTGCCATTTTGAGCCATGGTGATGCTCAGCGCTGCCCTTGGATGGCGGCGCTACCCCTGCTTCTACTACTGCTTCTGCCAGAAATCTGTCTTACAGAAAATGGACTGTAGGTGCTAGCAGACTCGTACTTTTGAAAAACTGAGCCCACCACTGGAAAATTCAGCTCAAAACCTTTCAGATAGACCCATAAAACAGGGTCATCAACAGGGGATTTTGAAAGATATGCCCTCTTGAAAACAGGGTATGCTTCTGCTCCTACTCCAACTCAGACCAGCCAGTTTGTAAACGGCGTTTCTCCCAAACGAATCAATGGAATGCAAATATTTTTGCACCAATGGAAAGCTTAGGAAAAATACTACAATTCGCATGTGACACTTTTTAAATTTGACAAAGAGATGAGAGAGTTATGGTCATCACAAGGCGACAGTCTTACTCATAGAGAAGAGTGTAGCCCTGGCCGACCTTGTTTTGAGCATAACTCTCAATCCGACTGTTGGATCTTCGCGATTATGGGCTCGTTGGAAAGCTTGTCTCTTGAAATTGAAGATCCAGTGGTTGATCGTCAAATCTGATGAAGGTTTCACCCCAACCCGTCACTCTCAATGTGACGGCCTGTGCTGGCTGGAAGTGGCAGAACTTGGCTCTGATACCAAATGTTGGAACTTGAGGAGAGAGGGAGTCTTGGAGCAGGGAGCATGTGTGATTGGAAGGGCATCACTTGTGCTGAATAATGGATGTTCAATCACTCAAAATGATGGAGTACATATAGAGCTAGAGCTTGGGCAAGTCAGCCCTCTCACAAGCCACACCACTTAGCCATGGAGGCTAAGGCTCACACACTAGAGTCCACAATGTCACACAAGGGAGGAAATCAGCCTAGCAATCAGGCTGACCACTCACACACGACCTAGAGAGCTAGAGAATGCTCTCATGGCACACTCCTAGTGGTCACATAACCCACAAACCCGTGGAGAATCGCCATGTGTCCATGGCTAGCACACAAGGATCTCACCTCACCTAAAAAGTAAGGAGAGGTACCTTTATCCTAGTCAGCACACTCTGACAAGGCAATCCTAAGACCAAGGACCTTTTTGGATATTTCTCCCATCAGGTCTTGACCCTGGACCTCTTGCCTTTTTCTTTTCTCAGGCTAAGGCATGGAGCCATCACCCATGCCCACCCAGACATCGACGGTCCATGACCCCCGAAACTTCGAAAATTCATATCTCCCAATCCGACTGTTGGATCGGCCTCAAACTTGGACCGTAGACATCTTGCCTTCTGATCTTTACAATGGTGAAGTCGGATCGGCGATCGGAGCAGGCATCTGGTACTTTCCTGGAACTTGCTCTTGTGGACCTGAAACTGAGCCAGATGGCTCCTTTCCCAACAAAAAACACGGGAGGCTATTTGTCCCTATAGATTGTTAGCAACTTTGATAGTTTGAATTCCATCAATAGGGATCATACGCCTATCTCCATTACAATCTCCTCGTGTAGTAGAAAAAGAGGGAAAAGTTGTAAATCATTCTCTACGGTTGGTTATGTGCTTGGTACATCCACAGTCGATGATCCCGGTCCAAACACCAGTAGTTAGAAGAAAAGAGTTTTCATCACAGCACATTGCAAGCTCTTCATTGATGGGGTTATCTGGAGTGCTCTGGTAATCTTCTTCTTTCGCCACAGCCAACCTTTCGGCTGGTGAAGGGTCATATTCTTCTTCGTCTCCTTCAATCTGAGGAGTGGGCATCAGCAGATTTTGTTGTGGAATGATGTTTAAAGAAGAATGATCTAAGTAAGTTGATGCTGATCTTGTGAAGACCATAAGCAGAGCAGAGAAGTTAGAGAAAACGTCTGAAACGATGGCAACAGTAGGATATGAACTCATGGCAAGCATGGATTGGTTGGGATATTGCCGCTGTTGATTTTGTGAGCCACGTGGTTGTTCTCCTTGTCGCATGGGGCAGTCGGCTTGCGCATGTCCTTTGCGATGGGAGCGCCAACATTCTCGTTCATCACGGTGGACGAGAATCGCAGGGCCTTCATATCCTTCACATGGCTTGCCCTTGTGGTTGTTGGTGAGATTGCACCACGAGTTGGCTTTGGGTGCCATTTCCGTAGGAGTGAAACTTCTCTGTTTAGCGTCGACCTGCTCCTCCTTAATGTTTGGCCGAAAGGACTATGTCTTGGCCATTTGCTTTGATGTATTCATCCTCAAAGTGCATGAGTTCTTGAATGGCGTTCTCCAGAGAAAGTGACTTTGGTAAAGTTGCCACTACAACTACAACTGCTTCTAGTGCTGCTTCCGGTTGAATAGGTGGGACAACTACAAGGAGAGTAGCACCAATGGCATCAATGGCTGATTGATGATTACCAATGGCAGTGCCCATTGCTGCTAGCTTGTCGGCGTCATTGATGCAAGCCTTGTTGACATCTTTTAGTCGTTCTATGGTGTTGTTGAATCTGGGAGGAAGTCCACGAAAAATTATCTACATCAGTACTCGATCAGAAATTGGTTCTCCCAAGGCAGTAATGCGGCTTGAAAGATCTTTGAGATGGGAGATGTGGTCCTCCAATTTGGTTTCCTCCTCCATTCTTTGAGTGCGAAACTCAGTGAGAAGATGCCCAAGTTCATCTTCATTCATATTGTGATAGCGCTTCTTCAGGGCTCTCCAAGCTTTTTCGAGGCATACGGTGTTGTTGTTGTCACGAATCACAAATTTTAGACGTTCCTCTAGTTGCATGGAAAGTGAGGATAAAACTTGATCACAACATTGTTGCCATGTTAATTGTCTCTCAACAGTGGGACTTTCTCCTAGAACTTCTATGGGAGGATCGGAAACCACTCCCCAAAGCCCCTTGTTGAGGAACACCATCTTCATGTTGAAAGCAAAGGTGTGACAATAGGAGTCCTGAAATGATCACTTCACATGGCACCCGCCACCATACTACAATGCCACAATGGAGTTGACCTGGTAAGGCACCCCCTGCTGTGATACCAAATGTTAGAAATGCAGGCCTCTTAGAGTCTCAGGTGTCTCAAGTGAAGACTCCACAGTGAACTTGTATACTCAAACTCTGTGTGGTACACACAACACACAACTGTCGCACACTTCAACTGAGTAATTTGTCTTGCGCACTTAATAAATCTCAAGCACTGCACAGGTACACGGCTCCTCTCTTACTGAATCCAACAGCATCCTGCATTACTGAAATGGTAAAGTACAGACAAAACAATGATTTTGCTAAGACGACTGCTATTTGTAGTGAGCACTACTTGTGACTCGACTAAGACTAGAAACAAAAGAAATGCAAAAGCTGTAAACTGTGCATCGGAGGTTGGCTAATGCCTAGCACTATCGGTTAGTTGACAGTGAAGATAAATCGCAAGCTTGCTTTTCTTTCTGATTCGTTGATCTTCAAACAGCGACGTTGTTTGAAGTTGAGGCTTGTCCCTGGGTTGCTAGGCGGCCACGATTCTTCCATCGCACTGTTTAGACATTCCAGTCGGTCCTTTGGTCTCTAGTACATCGGCATCCTGAGCGGTTGGCACGTATTCGGTTCGCTTCCTCCCTTCATTGACCGGACACGGAGCCTTGCTTGCACGCTGGTCTGTCCGATGGTTATCTTCTGCGTGCCATATCAGCCATTGGATCTAGAGGAGCTTCTCGCTCAACTACTTGTCTTTACTCAATCCATCAGAGCCTTTTGTGCTTTCCTTTTGTGTGGCTCGACACCAAGTATGGCACTTGTCGAAACTGGAAGTATGCGCTCAAAACTAGGCCAGGCTGGCACGAGTTTGGGCACAGACTAGGCCAGATGCCAACATAGTTGCGCCCTACTTGTGCCTCAGGTGGGCACTAGGTACACCCTAGTTGGGCCGCATTTACTCCCTTCTTGCATCTCAGTTTGTCCTAGTTGCAACCTAATTGCATCCTACTTGTACCCTACTTGCACCATAGTTGCGCCCTAGTTCCACCCTAGTTGAGCCCTAGTTGCGCTCTACTTGCGCTTAAGTAACGTCCTTGTTGCGCCCTAGTTACGCCCTAATTATGCCCTAGTTGCACCCTGGTTGCACCTGAGTTGGGCACTAGCTATGCCATGATTGTGCCCTAGTTGCGCCCTACTTGCGTACTACTTGAGCCTTACTTGCGCCTCTGTTGGGCACTAGCTACGCCCTAGGTATCCCGTAGTTGTACCCTAGTTGCGCCGTAGTTTCACCTACTTGTACCCTATTTGCACCCTACTTGCGTCCTACGTGCTGCCTACTTGCACCCTAGTTATACCCTACTTGCATCCTTCTGGCACCCTAGTTATACCCAACTTGCGCCCTAGTTATACCCTCGTTACACCTTACTTGCACCCTAGTTGCACCCTAGTTGTACCCTAGTTGCGCCCTAGTTGCGCCCTACTTGCACCCTTGTTATGCCCTAGTTGCGCCCAAGTTACGCCCTACTTGTGTCCTTCTTTCATCCTACTTGAGCCCTAGTTGTTTCATAGTTGCATCCTAGTTGCGCCCTAGTTGCGCCCTAGTTCTGCCCTAGTTATGCCCTAGTTGCATCTTACTTGCACCCTGGTTATGCCCTATTTGCACCATACTCGCATCCTTGTTGCGCCCCAGTTGCGCCCGAATTGCGCCCTACTTGTGTTTCAGTTTCGCCCTAGTTGAACCTTGATTGCGCCTTGGTTCCGTCCAACTTTGGCCCAATTTGCACCCTAGTCGCGCCCTAGTTCCGCCTCAGGTGGGTACTATTTGTGCCCTAGTTTTTCCCTGGTTGCACTGTAGTAGTGGCCTATTTACGCCTTAGTTCCATCCTAGTTGCGCCCTAGTTGCACCCTACTTGCATCCTAGTTGTGCCCTAGTTGTGCCGTAGTTGCGTCCTAGTTATCCCTAGTTGTGTCATAGTCGCGCCTTACTTGCGCTTGACTTGCACCGTAGTTGCGCCCTATTTGCGCCTCAGTTGGGAACTAGCAACAACCTAGTGACGACCTTCTTATGCCCTAGTTGTACCCACCTTGTGCACTAGTTGCACGCTACTTGTGCTCTATTCTTGCCTTAGTTATGCCCTACTTCTGCCCTAGTTTTGCCCTATTTTGGCGTAAGTTACGCCCTACTTCTGCCCTAGTTTCATCCTAGGTGCACCCTAGTTTTGTTATACTTGCGTCTTACTTCTACCGTACCTGCATCCTAGTTGAACTCTAAATGTGCCCTACTTGCACTCTACTTGCGCCCTAGTTGCCCCCTAGATGCTCCCTAGTTGCGTCCTACTTGCGTCCAAGTTCGACCCTAGTTGTACCCTAGTTGCACCCTAGTTGCGCCCTCGTTGCATCCTACTTGAGTCCTACTTGCGTCCTAGCTGTGCCCAAATTAGGCCCTACTTACATCCTACTTGTGCCCTAGTTACACCCTTATTCCACCCTTCTGATGCCCTAGTTACGCCCTAGTTGCACCTTACTTACGTCCTCATTACGACCTTGCCGCGCCCTTCTTACGTTATAGTTCCATCTGAGTTGTGCCCTAGTTGCATCCTACTTGCACCATAGTTGCATCCTAGTTACAAGCTAGTTGTGCCATAGTTGCGCCCTACTTGCGCCCTAGTTGCATTCTAGTTGCGCCATAGTTGCACCCTAGTTGCGCCCTACTTGTGCCCTAGTTGCATCCTACTTGCACCATAGTTGCATCCTAGTTACAAGCTAGTTGTGCCATAGTTGCGCCCTACTTGCGCCCTAGTTGCATTCTAGTTGCGCCATAGTTGCACCCTAGTTGCGCCCTAGTTTTTCCCTACTTTCGTCCTACTTGCGCCCTAGTTGGACCCTAGTTACGCCTCAGTTGGGTACAAGTTGTGCCCTGGTTGCTTCGTAGTTGTGCCCTAGTTGTACCCTAGTTATTCCTAAGTTACACCCTAGTTGCGTCCTAGTTGCGCCCTACTTGTACCTTAGTTGCACCCTTGTTGCACCCTAATTGCGCCCTAGTTGGACCATAGTTGAGTCCTGGTTGTACCCTACTTGTGCCCAACTTGCACACTAGCTACGCCCTAGTTTCCCCCTAGTTGCAACCTAGTTGCGTCCTTCTTGCACCCTAGTTTCCCCCTAGTTGTACCCTAGTTGTGCCCTAGTTGGGCCCTAATTGCACCCTACTCGCATCCTAGTTGCATAGTAGTCGGCCCTTGTTACGCCTCTGTAGGACACTACCTATGCCCAAGTGGCGTCCTAGTTAAACCCTAGTTGCGCCCTACTTGCACCCTAGTTCCACCCTCCTTGCGCTTCACTTGCTCCCTAGTTGCACCCTAGTTACATCCTTAGCTTCGCCCTAGTTGTATTCTACGTGCACCCTAGCTGCACCCTAGTTGTGTCCTAGTTACGCAATAGTTCCATCCTACTTCCGCTCTATCTATGTCCTAGTTATGCCTAGTTGTGCTTCAATTGGGCACTAGCTATACCTTAGTTCGGGTCTACTTGTGCCCTAGTTGTGCCCTAGTTGCGCCCTAGTTGTATCCTAGTCGCGACTTAGTTACGCTATAGTTGCGCCCTAGTATTTGAGATTATCTTGAGGGTGCGTGGCTACTTGAAGGTGTTCTTTGGAAAAGAGGTTGAACCTCCAAAAACAGATCCTGGATATGAAGCATGGAGTGTCAAAAATGACATGGCGTTTGCGATTCTTGTGACATCAGTGCATGAGTCACAGCATGTCCACCTCCAAGGTATCACACATGCATCAAAGGCTGATGAGAAGCTTGTACGTGTATACGAATCAATGACTCGCAAAGTGCCTCTTCATCCTTCAAAAGTTGATTTCGATGAGGGTGAGCAAGGGAGAGTCGATTCCGGACTTCTTGTTGCAGTTTGAAGGACTATTGCAACAAGTGACCTAAATGAACTGGAAAATTGACACCAACATGCAGGCCATGATCCTCCTCATGGCGCTACCTGAACGTTGGGGTCCTCTGATCACCGTCTTAGGCGGTTGGAAGGAGGAGGATTTCATATATGAGGTAGTGTCCGAGTACGTGAGCAACAAGGCCATGCGTCGCAATGGTAGTAAGGCTAACATTTCAGCCTATGCTACACAGTACGGTGGTCGTGGCAACAATTCTCTTCTGGTCAGAGCAGCAGCGGAAGCGGTAGCGGTGGAGGAAAAGGCAATGGTTGTGGTAGAAAGAGTTCAAAGCGTCCTGGGAAGTGCCATAACTGTGGCAAGCCTATGCATTGGGCACGGAAGTGCAGGACTCCCATGAAGGAAGATGGAGATCATGGTGGTAGATATGAGGGCAAAGGAAAGGGTAAGAAGGAGTTGACGAACATGATGGTTGAGAGCGTGCCGACAACCAAGGGAGCGGCACTACTCAAGCGTGGAGCCTACGGGCTCGACTCTGGCACAAACCACCTCTCTTCAAGGGAGAAGGATGGGTTCATCTCCATTGGGGACCATGAACGTCGTTTCAGGTGTCCCAATGGCAGCCTTGTCCATGCGCAAGGCATGGGAGATAAGTTGATCAGCATCAACGTGAACAGTTCTGAAAAAGACTTGAAGCTGTAGAAAGTCGTCTACATGCCGTCTTTTGCGGAAGACCTCTTGTCAGTGTCCAAAATCATGGACCACAACATGACGGTCATCTTCAGAGAGGAGGAGGCCGTGATTGTCAAGAAGAAGGACATCAAGATCTCCTATCCCAAGGAGAGTCTTGTCGCACAAGTCCCTAGAGTTGATGGGCTCTACGTGTAGCCTCTTTGTTATGCATTTTCTCCTGGATGCTATCCTTGTGGGTCTTGTGTAAACCCTCCATCTAATCCTCTTTGTTGTGCATTTTCTCCTGGATGTTGTCCTTGTGGGTCTTGTGCAAACCCTCCATCTAATCCTCTTTGTTGTGCATTTGCTCCTGGATGCTGTCCTTGTGGGTGTTGTACAAACCCTCCATCTTATCCTCTTTGTTGTGCATTTGCTTCTGGATGTTGTCCTTGTGGTTCTTGTGCAAACCCTGCATCTAATCCTCTTTGTTGTGCATTTGCTGCTGAATGCTGTCCTTGTGGGTCTTGTGCAAACCCTCCATCTAATCCTCTTTGCTGTGTATTTTCTCCTGGATGCTGCCCTTGTGGGTCTTGTGTAAACCCTCCATCTAATCCTCTCTGTTGTGCATTTGCTCTTGTATGCTGTCCTTGTGGGTCTTGTGCAAACCCTCCATCTGCAACACAAACCCCTTGAGAGTACAAATGAGGGATATGCGGCAGTTGAAGAGCCCAAGTCTCCAAAGGTTGATGTTGTACCACAAGCCATCACCATGGCGGCCAACTCCACCGACATAGATGCTGAGCTCTGGCACAGGCGGTTTGGCCATGTGGCCGACAGCACACTGTAAGCTATGCAGCATTACCAAGTGCTTCATAGGATGGAGGAATGAAAGGCCAAGGATGAGGGAAAGTGCAAGAAGCTGTGTGAGCCATGCCTCCAAGGCAAGGCAAAAAGAAAGTCCTTTGAGCGTAATGGGCAACGTGCAGCAGCAATCTTGAACCTGATTCACTCTGATGTGTGCGGACCATTGCATACCCCTTTGAACGGCGGCAACGAGTATTTCTTGACCTTCGCTGATGACCACAGTCACAAGATTTGGATCTTCTTCCTCAAGACAAAGGGAGAGGTCAAGGAGAAGCTACAAGAGTTTGTCGCGATGGTAGAGCGGTAGATAAGCAAGAAGGTCAAGGCAGTGCGCACAGACAACGGTGGTGAGTACGAGGCATGCAAAGGCTAGTTGAGCCAACACGGTATCAATCACCAGACCACCACGCCTTTCATCCTCCAGAGTAATGGTGTTGCCGAATGGATGAACTAAACTAGCCTCGGCATGACATAAAGCATGCTGTTCGACGCCAAACTCCCACCTCGCTTCTCGGCTGAAGCTCCAAGAATTGCTTGCTACCTTGTGAATCTCACTCCGGCGGCCGCGGAGAGCCTCTGACGGCAACGGAGGCTATGAACATGCCAGATGCGGCCAAGTGGAAGAAGGCAGTGGATAGCGAACTCGCATCCATTAAAGAGAACGGAACATGTCTTCAAGCCCCCAAACGTTCACGTGGTGGGGACAAAATGGGTACTAAAAAAAAAGTTCAAGCAGGATGGTACTATCGACAAGTACAAGGCAAGAGTGTTGGAACTTGAGGAGAGAGGGAGCCTTGGAGCAGCGAGCATGTGTGATTGGAAGGGCATCACTTGTGCTGAAGAATGGTTGTTCAATCACTCAAAATGGTGGAGTACATATAGAGCTAGAGCTTGGGCAAGTCAGCCCTCTCACAAGCCACACCACTTAGCCATGGAGGCTAAGGCTCACACACTAGAGTCCATCATCTCACACAAGGGAGGAAATCAGCCTAGCAATCAGGCTGACCACTCACACACGACCTAGAGAGCTAGAGAATGCTCTCATGGCACACTCCTAGTGGTCACATAACCCACAAACCCATGGAGAATTGCCATGTGTCCATGG
>SZWC01008723.1:80130-100692 GCA_023375785.1 Penium margaritaceum
AACCCATGGAGAATTGCCATGTGTCCATGGCTAGCACACAAGGATCTCACCTCACCTAAAAAGTAAGGAGAGGTACCTTTATCCTAGTCAGCACACTCTGACAAGGCAATCCTAAGACCAAGGACCTTTTTGGATATTTCTCCCATCAGGTCTTGACCCTGGACCTCTTGCCTTTTTCTTTTCTCAGGCTAAGACATGGAGCCATCACCCATGCCCACCCAGACATCGACGGTCCATGACCCCCGAAACTTTGAAAATTCATATCTCCCAATCCGACCGTTGGATCGGCCTCAAACTTGGACCGTAGATATTTTGCCACCTGATCTTTCCAATGGTGAAGTCGGATTGGCGATCGGAGCAGGCATCTGGTACTTTCCTGGAACTTGCTCCTGTGGACCTGAAACTGAACCAGATGGCTCCTTTCCCAACAAAGAGTTGTGGCAAAGGGGTTTTCCCAGCTTGCAAGCTCAGAGTACGAGGAGACCTTTGTGCTTGTCGTCACCTTTGCCTCCATCGGATCCATGCTTGGCATCGTTGCTGCAAAAGATCTGGAGGTCCACAAGATGGACGTCAAGACAGCTTTCCTTTACGGGAAGCTAGACAAAGAAAAACTGATGGAAGTGCCCGAGGGAGTGAAAGCTCCAGACGACAAGGTTTGCAAACTGGTCAAAGCACTCTATGGGCTAAAACAGGCCCTAACGATGTAGTACAAGGAGATGGACGGCTTCATGGTCTGGCTCACCATCACACACTGCCAGAATGACCCTAGTATCTATGTGCGGGAGAATGAGCAAGGCTTGATGCTGGTTGCACTGTACGCGGATGACCTGATCATCTGCTTGTCATCGGTCAAGCTGTTGAACAAGCTGAAGACAGATCTCAGCAGCAGGTTCAAGATGAAGGACATGGGTCCGCTCGAGTTCTATCTCGGGATAGCCGTCCACCACAATCAAGCAGTAGGCACCATCGAGCTGAACAAGACCAAGTACATCATGGAGGTCCTCAAGCGCTACAACATGGAGGATTGCAAGCGCATCTGCACACCCATGACAACAGACATCAAGCTCTCCTCCTCCATGAGCTCCAACACGGAAGCAGAACAGCGTGAGATGGAGAAAATTCCATACCTGTCCGCTACTAGAAGCCTCAGGTATGCCATGGTAGGAACACGCCTTGACATTTGCTATATTGTGGGACAAGTGAGCAGGTTTGAGGCCAATCCAGGGCCATAGCACTGGCAAGCAGTCAAGTGCATCATGCGCTATCTATAGAAGACCCGACACATGGGACTCCACTTTGGAGGCCAAGAAGGATCTGACCCGCTGCGGTTGGTGTGCTACACACACGCCGACTATGGAGGAAGAATCGATGACAGAAAGACTACCTCGGGCTTTGTGTGCCTCTTGAAGCATGCAAGGAGACATAGTAGCTACGCAGTTTGCTTGCTGAGATGAAGTGCCACAAACGCAGGCAACAGAGGTCCGTATCGAAAACAAGAGTGTTATGAAAATGGCATAGGATGACGTCATCTCCCGGCGGACCAAGCATATTGACATCAGGTACCACTACTCACGCGACATGGTGGCAAAGGACATCGTGGACTTGGAATACGTGGAGACTAGGAAGAGTCTCGCATATTGCATGACTAAGGCGCTAGAAAGCGAATTGCACTGTGCAGGTACTTGAGGCATCAGTATGGTCAACGCAACGGACGAAGACTGAGGCGAAGACTACTGAAGAGAGGAGAGATCTCACAGCTAATGGACAGAGGTGCAAGGGAGAGTTTGTCGACCTGATATGCTCCTTGTCCATGGCTGACATATGGACATGCATAGGACGGAGTAGGCATGCAATACTCCCTTGGAGTAAGTCCCCTAAGTTGGGTCCAGAGAGACAAGACATGTATTGCTTCTTTTGGAGCAAATCCCCTTTGTCTAAACTGGATACTATAGCCAGCAAACACTATCTAGGAGAACTCCTTGTGGCTTAGACGTTCCAGAATTAGTCTTTGGAGCGAGAAGTCACAGGGTGAAATCCGAGCCCAGTGACTACTTTTCTTTGTGACCAAAAGGGGGACAGGAAGGTTCTAAGAGACATTCCAAGATCCTTATTGGTAGCTGGCGCCACTTGGTGGTCACAGGGAGCGCCATGTAGGCAGGGGAGATGATGCAATCCAGATTGCCCCCAAAGTGGCTCATCCAAGGAGCCACTGCGTGCCTAGGCTAGAGGCTAGCTGTAGGACTATAAGAACCTGTCGGTTGCCTGTCATTGAGTACAGTCCTTACCTTTGAGACTCCTAACAGAGTTGTCCACCAGAGGCAGACACTAAAGAAGCATTGGTTGGTCTCAGCCCCAGGAGTTCGCTCCTGGCGCGAAAGTGACCAAGTGCTAAGGACACAGTGCAAGGAAGTGATTCCTATGAATTGCTCAGTGTGGAACCTTGGCTCTGAGGGTGATATCATCTCTTGGTTACAATCCCAAGAGTGGTCGGCGGGAACCATTATGACGGAACCCGTTTTCCAGACCGTCGCCTGAGACAGGTTGACAATTTTTCCATGAAGAGGCGGCCGCATACCTCCTTGGCCACGTTCATGTTATCAAAGTGGCACTCACCAGTCTGGTTCTGCTTCTATTGCTTCTGTCGTTGTCGTAACAGTTGTTATTGTTATTGCGACTATGGATTTTTGTGCCTTTGTTGCTGCTGTTGTGATGTTTGCTGTTGCTGCTGCTTCTTTTGGTCCCTCTTGAACTTGGAATACTCTTTCTTGTAATGCTCCTCTTTCTCGCAATAGTGGTACTTGCCTTTCTTCTTGCCCCTCTGTTGCCCAAACTACTGGTAATGCTCCTGTTGAATGAGTACATGGCCACAAAAGCTGCTTCCTTTTTGTTGTTGCCACTACATTTTGGTGCATTGTGACGCAATTCTACCTACACCAGGTGGTTCAAATGAAGTGGAGGTCAAGGGTCAATTGGTATTACAGCATCTCTTGCACGGTGTTGTAGCTTGTTTGAAGTCTTCTCACCAAGAGGAGGATGAAGCGCGTCTCTTCCAAAGTGTCTAGGGCCATAGTGCCTTTTCCATGTCCAAGTACGTCTCCATCCCTTCACCACCCTATACTTTCAATGCCGTCATCTTTTCCTCAAAAATCATGAGGAATCAAGGGTCCTTGCTCTCATACTTCTTGCACAAAATGTCCCATCCCTCCTTAGTAGTAGCCCTGTCACTCATATACTAAAGATACACGTTGGAGATGGTGCAAACAAGCTTTTGTAAGCCTACCTATCTTTCTTCTTCTAATCCTCATACACCACTAGAGCAGTTGTAAAAGACCCTGCATGTGCTCCATCCCTTTTTGAAATTTTCTCTGCCACAACCTGGATTGCCGTGATGCATGTTGCTTGCAGAAAGGAAGCTGACTTGTCAGCGCTCACCACCTCCCACAAGCCCCTCTGCTCCAAAAGGAGTTATGGAACTTCCAAAATGTGAAGTAGGTGCATCCCTCAAATCTCTCCATAGGCTAGGCTGCTGTCACAATACCTGTTGCTGCTATTTTAAGCCTCAAAGATGCTTAACGCTACCCTTGGGGGACGGTTCTACCCCTGCTTCTGCTACTACTTCTACCAGAAAACAACCGGACAAAAAACTAGACTATACATGCTAGAAGACAAGAAATTTGGAAAAACAGATCCTCCCATTAGAAATTCCAGCTCAATATCTTTCAAATCGACCCATAAAATAGGGCCATCAACAGGGGATTTTCAAACATATGCCCTCTCATAAACATGATATGCTTCTATTTGTACTCTAACTCATTCCAACCAGCTTGTAAAGGACGTTTTTTTATGGAATGCAAATATTTTTCTACAAATGCAAAGCTCAGGAAGAACACTACAATGCACATGTGCTAAGTTTTAAATTTGAGCAAGAAACAAGGCAGTTCTTGTCATCACCAGGCCACAGTCTTACTCTTGAGAAAAGTGCAATGTAGGCCAGTCTTGTTTTGAGTATGACTCTCAAATGGACCGTTGGATCTTTACAATCGTGGCCATGCTAGAAAGCGTGTCTTGTGAACTTATAGATCCAATAGTGGATTGTTGAATTTGTTCAAGGTTTGATTCCAGCCCGTCATTTTTAACGTGACGGCCTGCGCTTGCTCAAACTGGTAGATTTTGGCTCTGATACCCAAGGATGGTAAGAAGATCCAAATACCAAGGATCGTAAGTTCAAGGACATGTGCTCGCTCACAGCGCTCACAACCTATGCCAAGTCCGACCTGGTTGGTGTTGGAAATTGGACCATCTGGCTCCGTTTCCGATTTACAAAAGTAAGTTCCAAGAAACTACCAGATACCTGCTCCGATTGTCAATCCAAGTTAACCTTTGGAAAGATAAGGTGGCAATTTGTCTACGGTCCAAGCTCAGGCCAATCCAACGGTCCGATTGGGATGTATGAATTTCCAAGTTTCTGGGGTAATGGATCGCCGATCACAGGGTGACCATGGGCGACAGCTCGATGCCTTCGCCTGAGGAAAAGTGAAAGGCAAGAGGTCCATGGTCAATACCCGATCGGGAAAACATCCAAAAGGGTCGTTGATCTTAGGATATCCTTGTCACAGTATGCTGAATGACTAGGAAAAAGGTACCTCACCTTACTTGTTAGGTGAGGTGAGATACTCCTCTCTTGCTTGTGTGCTACCCATGGACAAATGCCAATTCTCCGTCGGATTCTAGGTGATGTGACCACTAGGAGTATGCCATGAGAGAACTCTCTACCTCTCTAGGTTGCGTGTGACTGGTCGGTGTGATTGCTATGCTATTTTCCTCTCTTTTGTGAGATTGTGGACACAAGTGTGTGAGCCTTAGTCTCCATGGCTAAGTGGTGTGGCTTGAGAGAGGACTGACATGCCCAAGCTCTAGCTCTATATGTACTCCATCACTTTGAGTGATTCAACAACCATTCTTTAGTACAACCGATGCCCTTTCAGTCCAACATGCTCGATGCTCTAAGGCTCCCTCTCTCCTCCAGATCCAACATTTGGTATTAGAGCCAAGTTCTGCGAGCTTCAGTGAGTGCAAGCCGTCACTTTGAGATTCACGAGTTATAGTCCAATCTTTACCAAAATTGATACTCAACTACTTGATCCTCACGTTCACAAAACAAGCGTTCCAACGAGCCCGAGATCACAATGATCCAACGTTCGGACAGAGAGTTATGCTTAAAATGAGGTCAACCACGGATGCACTCTGTTGCCTTGTTATTTTCATAAGTTTCTCGTTTCTTGCTCAGATTTAAAACTTAGCACATGCAATTTGTAGTATGTTTTGTAAGATTTCCACTGGTGCAAAAAATTATTTGCAGTCCATTAGTACGTGTGGGAGAAACGCCGTGTACAAGCTGGTTGGTCAGAGGTGGAGTAGGATCAGAAGCATACCCTCTTTTCAACAGGGTATTTCTTTGAAAATTCCCCTTTGGATAACCCAGTTTTATGGGTTGATCAAAAAGGTTTTGAGCTGAAGTGCCAAGTGGTGGACTCAGTTTTCCCAAATGTGTAGTCTGCTGGCCACTAAAGTCAATTCTGTGTCAAACAGATTTCTAGCAGTAGCAGTAGCATAAGTAGGGGTAGTGCCGCCATCCAAGGGTAGCATTGAGCATCACCAAGGCTCAAAATGGAAGCAGCAAGCATTATGAAAGTAGTGCAGCCTTTGGAGACACTGGAGGAATGCACCAACTTCACATTTTAGACGATCCATAACCGCCTCTTTTTGGAGGAGAGGGACTTGTGGGAGGCGGTAAGCGGCGACAAGTGTGCTCCAAATTTGTAAGCCAAAGGCATCACAGTAACACAGGTGATGGCGGGAGAAATGCTACAAACGGATGGACTACGTGTAGGGTCATCTATAGTTGCACCAGTGGTGTATGAGGAGTGGAAGGAGAAGGAAAGGCTGTCCTACAGGCTGTTTTTTAGCACCATCTCCAACCCACATCTTTAGCACGTGAGTGACAAAGAGGGATGGAACACGCTTTGCTAGAAGTGTGAGAGCAAGGATCCTTCATTCCTCATGATTTTAGAGGAGAAAGATGATGGTGTTCAAAATGGAGGATGGTGAAGGGATGGAGGCGTACTTTGACAGGGCAAAGGATGTGGCAAAGCAGTTGAAAGTAGTCAAGAACCATATCGAAGAGATGTGCTTCATCCTCCTCTTGCTGATGAGAATTCTAACAAGCTACGACACCGTTTGAGAGAAGTTGAGTGCCAGCTAACCCTCGATCTTGACTTCATTCGCACATACCTGGTGTAGGTAGAAATATGTCATAATGCAACAAATCAAAATGTCGATAACAACAATGAAGTGGCTTTTATGGCCATGGACACACGCAACCAGTAGCACTAGTAGCAGTCTGGTCAACACAGGAGGAAGAAGAAAGGCAAGTGCCACTACTGCCAAAAAGAGGGGAACTACAAGAAAGAGTGCTTCAAGTTCAAGAGGGACAAGAAGGAGCAGCAAGAGCAGAAGTCATTCTAGTAGTGGTAGCAAAGGCACCAAACTCCACAGCAACAAGAGTGTCAGTATCAGCAACAGCACAAAAATACTATTGTGCGCAGCTTGAACGTGGTCAAGGAGGTGCATGACCGCCTCTCTATGAAACATCTGACATGTCACCAGGGGAGAAGGCAGATCTTGTATGCTAGAAGGACTCTGGACACACAAAGAGTCTGAGGCACTACAAGGAGTGGTCCATTTAACTACTTTCTGACCCTCCTCATCCTATTGCCATAAGTGATGATTGGGTGGTGTATGCTAAGGGGATTGGGACTGTAGAGATGTGGTTACAGACCCCACGTGGCGTTGAAGTGGGAGTATTCCATGGTGTACTGTATGTAGTTCATGTTGTATTCAATCTCCTTTCAGTCTCCTCTCTTACAAACACAGGGTTGCACGTCGTCTTCAACGATGACTATGGCTTCATCCTCAATAAGGACACATAAGAGGAGATGGCCAGGTCAGTGTAGGAGGGCAACATGTGCCGCTTGCTAGGGGCGAGCAAGGTCCCGCGAGAGCAGATTCTTGCAAGAGTGGTACACGTGACAGATGGCGAGATCTGGCATGTGGGCTACTTCCACATCGGCATGTGCATCTTGTAGTAGCTTCAAGCAAAGCACATGGTGTGTGACTTGCCTACCATCTCCAACGTTGATGAACAATTTTCCATTGATTGTTTGAAGGAAATACAGCATCGCGAGGCGTTCTTTGGAGCAAAGTGCATGCACTTCTGCGGGCCGATGTAGACCTAGAGCTTTGGGAGCTCTAGGTGCTTCCTAACATTGATTGATGATTTCAGCCGTTATACTCCTGTGTACTTCCTTGCTTCCAAGGACCAGTGCTTTGACAAGTTCAAGGGGTTCAAGGCAATGGTGGAGAACCAGACTAGCAAGAGAATTAAGGCAATGTGCATCGACTGCGGTAGAGAGTACCTGAGGGAGGAATTCACGAAATACCTTGAAGTAATTGTCATCAAGGCATAGCACACCATGCTCTAATCACCGCAGAAAATGGTACAACAGAATGCGCCAGCCGTACCATCGTTGAGTTGGCACGCTGCATGCTGCACGTAGCTAGGCTCACCTACGACTTCTCGCCGAAGTCGTGAATACCACAGTCTACATCAAGAACCGCAGTCCAACAAAGGAGCCGGAGCACATGACGTTGGACAAGGCGTGGTTTAGTACGAAGTCGGAAATGGGTCACCTCCATGTGTTTGGCATCTTGGCACGCATGTATGTGCCGAAGAAGAAGCGACGAAAGTGGGACGTGAAGAGCACGCAAATGCTCATGATTGGCTACAATGTCGCAAGCAAAACCTATCGCCTTCACAAGAGGGATACGGGCCACGTCGTCATCTCCAATGATGTCGTCCTCAACAAGAGTAATGTCATCCGTACCAGCATTACCTCGAAAGAGGCCACAGAACTAGCAATTGACAAAACAATGGGAGCAAACACTCTTCCTCACCCAGTCTCTCCAAACCCTTTATCTACTCTGACAATGGGAGAACCACTCTACTATCCCATGTGAGATGCAGCAAAGACAACGGCCTCACTGGCAGAAGCAGAGGAAGAAGGAGATGTTGCACCACCAACAGCAACAGTTGTGTCAGCACCACGCTAGCCACCTGTCAACGCCCCAGAACTAGGCCATCGGTATCCCCTCATGGTACGCTACAAGCCAAGTGAACATGGTCACTTCTCGATACAAAAAAAACTAGAACAGATGAACGTTTTCAAAGAACATGATCAGCCTCAGGGGTCAACATGAAACAATGAATACTTGACACAAATAGAAGTTAAAACGTGAACTCCATATACTCTATGAACTCCGGATTCATAGGTCACATACACGGCTGTTACACTTGGCCAGGTTATACACACACTACAAGCTTCAAGAGCCATAGCCAAGGCATCAGGCAGATGTTACGTCTCTTGCACATTCCAACGTTATGCTGCATGCCTGATTTGGTACACTAGACACAAAGCTAGATGTAGGTGAAGTTACTTGGTCCTATGTACTAGTCTAAGGGCTATCGTGTAGTAGAACTGATGGAGAACTGTATGAGTGAGTGTACGTCGGTCTCGTGTCTTATATCGTGAGTTTCCTGACTGAGCGGACTCCACGAAAGAGTAAGAGTTGTCTATTGGACACGATTTCGAGGATGCAAAACACTCTCAAGGGATTGATGGACAACAACGTCCGGATATGCGACTGCAGTCCAGCCACCGTCGATCCCTCGCTCGACCTGTCAATCAATCCGCTGGCCGATCCTGTTAGCTGAAAATCATCACCGACTGCCTAGTTTGCCATCATCCACCACCATCTAAGGTCAGCCTCGCCTGTCATTCCGGAAACCAATCCACATGGCCTGAATCTCTTTGTGCTTGCGCAAGCTCTGCCACATCAGCCATGATCCCAAGAGGAGCTCTCGCACTGACTCTCGGCAGTCCCTTTCCTACACCGTTGCTCCTAATTCCTGTCACTGCACAAAACAGTGACGATTTGTGCCGCCTCTGTCTGTGGTGTTTGTCAAAATCCTGAGGCTACAGCAAGACTTTCTGACTCGGTTAGAGCCCGGGCACATTGTACTGTTGGAAATGGAGCCATCCGGCTCAGTTTCAGGTCCACAGGAGCAAGTTCCAGGAACGTTGCCTGCTTCGATCGTCAATCCGACTTCACCATCGGAAAGATCAGGTGCCAAAATGTCTACGGTCCAAGTTTGAGGCCGATCCAACGGTCGGATTGGGAGATATGAATTTTCGAAGTTTCCAGGGTCATGGACCGTCGATGTCTGGGTGGGCATGGGTGATGGCTCCATGCCTTAGCCTGAGAAAAGAAAAGGGCATGAGATCCAGGGTCAAGACCTGATGGGAGAAACATCCAAAAAGGCCCTTGGTCTTAGGATTGCCTTGTCAGTGTGTGCTAACTAGGATAAAGGTACCTCTCCTTACTTTTTAGCCGAGGTGAGATCCTTGTGTGCTAGCCATGGAAACATGGCGATTCTGCATGGGTTTGTGGGTTATGTGACCACTAGGAGGGTGCCATGAGAGCATTCTCAGCTCTCTAGGTCGTGTGTGAGTGGTCAACCTGATTGCTACGCTGATTTCCTCCCTTGTCTGAGATTATGGACTCTAGTGTGTGAGCCTTAGCCTCCATGGCTAAGTGATAGATTGTGAGAGGGCTGACTTGCCTAAGCTCTAGCTCTATATGTACTCCATCATTTTGAGTGATTGAACAACCATTCTTCAGCACAAGTGATGCCCTTCGAGTCCCATATGCTCGCTGTTCCAGGGCTCCCTCTCTCCTCCAGATCCAACATTTGGAATCAGAGCCAAGTTCTGTCACTTTCAGCCAGCACAGGCCGTCACTTTGAGAGTGACGGGTTGGGGTCAAACCTTCACCAGATTTGACAATCCAGAACTTGAGTTTCAAGTTCAAAAGACAAGCTTTCCAACGAGCCCAAGATCGCGAAGATCCAACAATAGGATTGAGAGTTATGCTCAAAACGAGGTTGGCCAGGGCTACACTCTTCTCTATGAGTAAGACTGTCGCCTTGTGATGACCAAAACTCCCTTGTTTTGTTGTCAAATTTACAAAGTGGCACATGCGAATTGTAGTATTCTTCCTAAGCTTTCCATTGGTGCAAAAACATTTGCATTCCATCCATTCGTTTCGGAGAAACTCCGTTTACAAACTGGCTGGTCTGAGTTGGCGTAGGAGCAGAAGCATACCCTGTTTTCAAGAGGGCATATCTTTCAAAATCCCCTGTTGATGACCCTGTTTTATGGGTCGGTCTGAAAGGTTTTGAGCTGCATTTTCTAGTGGTGGGCTCGATTTTTCCAAATTCCCAGTCTGCTAGTATGTACAGTCCATTTTCTGTCAGAAAGATTTCTGGCAGAAGCAGCAGCAGAAGCAAGGGTAGCGCCGCCATCCAAGGGTAGCGCTCAGCATCACCAAGGCTCAAAATGGCGGCAGCTGGCATTGTAACAGCAGCCCAGCCTTTGGAGAGGCTGCAGGGACGCGCCAACGTCACGTTCTGGAAGATCCGTACCCGCCTCCTTTTGGAGGAGAGGGGCTTGTGGGAGGTGGTGAGCGGCTACGAGTCGGCTCTAGTTCCACAGGCAAAAGGCATCACCGCAGCGCAGGTGGTGGCGGGGAAGACGCCGCAAAAGGGTGCATCTGACGTGGGTTCTTTTGCAGTTGTACCAGGGGCGAATGAGGAGTGGAAGAAGAAGGACAAGTAGGCCTACAGGTTGCTTGTCAACACCATCTCCAACCCGCATCTTCAGTACGTGACAAGGCTACTACAAAGGAGGGGTGGGACACGTTGTGCAAGAAGTATGAGAGCAAGGATCCTACACTCCTCATTCTTTTGGAGGAAAAGATGATTGCGCTGAAAATGCAGGGTGGTGAAGGGATGGAATTCTATCTGGAGAGGGCAAAGGAGCCGGCAAAGCAGTTGAGAGCGACCGGCAACCCTGTGGAAGAGACGCGCTTCATCCTCCTCTTGCTGAGGGGACTCCCAACCAGCTACGACATGGTGCAAGAGACGTTGGAGTGCCAGCCGACTCTCGACCTCGACTTCATCTGCACGTACTTGGTACAGGTGGAACTGCGTCGCAATATAGCAAAGCGCAATGATGGCAGCAGCAGCAGTGAAGCAGCTTTCATGGCTATGGGCTCATGCAACTAGTAGCAGCAGCAGTCCGGGCAGCAGAGAGGCAAGAAGAAGGGCAAGTGCCACTATTGCCAGAAAGAGGGGCACTACACGAAAGATTACTTGAAGTTCAAGAGGGACCAGAAGGAGCTGTAGCAATAGCAGCAATCTCCACAGCAACAATAGCAGCAGTCACAACAACGCCAGCAGCAGCAGTAGCTACAGAACCAGACTGGCGTGTGCCATTTTGACAACATGAACGTCGCCAAGGAGGTGCGCGACCGCCTCTTCATGGCGAAATCTGACATGTCGTAGAAGGAAAAGGCGCATCTGGCGTGGTGAAAGGACTCGGGGTGTACCAAGAGTCTGACGCACCACTAGGAGTGGTTCATGCAGCTGCTCTCCATTCCCCCCCCGTCCGATTGCTTTGGGTGATAATCGGGTGGTGTATGCTGAGGGGATTGGGATTGTGGAGATGTGGTTGGAGACCCCGCGTGGCATTGAAGTGGGAGTTTTCCATGGCGTGCTCTATGTACCTGATGTCACGTTCGACTTTCTCTCAGTGTCCTCTCTCACCAACACAGGACTGCGCGTTGTTTTTTACCATGATTATGGCTACATCCTTGACAAGGAAACAGGAGAGGAGTAGGCCAAGTCGGTGAAAGAGGGCGACATGTACCGCCTGTTGGGGGCGGCCAAGATCCTGCGTGGGCAGAGTCTTGCAACAGTGGTGCAGGCGATAGATGGTGAGATCTGGCATGCGCACTACGGCCACATCGGCATGCGCGCCTTGCAGTAGCTTCAAGCAAAGCAGATGGTGCGTGACATGCCTACCATCTCTAATTTTAAGCAACAGTTTATGCATCGGCTGTTTGGAGGGGAGCAGCATCGCGAGGTGTTCTCTGGAGCAGGGGAGTGTGCGAAAGAGGTGTTGGAGCTGGTCCACACGGACTTGTGCGGACCGATGCAGACCCAGAGCTTTGGAGGCTCTAGGTATTTTCTCACCTTCATTGATGATTTACGTCGTTACACTACAATATACTTCCTTTCCTCCAAGGACCAGTACTTTGACAGGTTCAAGGAGTTCAAGGCCATGGTGGTGAACCAGACTGGCAAGAAGATCAAGGTACTGCGCAGCGATCGCGATGGAGAATTCTGAAGCAAGGAATTCCAGGAGTACCTCGCAGCAGTTGGCATCAAGGCGCAGCGTACCGCGCCGTACTCGCCGCAGCAGAACGGGGTAGCAGAATGCGCCAACCGTACCATTGTGGAGTCGGTGCGCTCCATGCTGCACGCGGCCCGGTTGACCTACGACTTCTGGGCTGAAGCTGTGACCACTGCGGTCTACATCAAGAACCGCAGTCCAACCAAGGCCCTGGTGCAGATGACGCCGTACGAGGCGTGGTTCGGCAAGAAGCCAAGCGTGGGTCATCTTCGCGCATTTGGCAGCCTAGCATACATACACGTGCCCAAGGAGAAGCGGCAGAAATGGGACGCAAAGAGTGCACAGATGCTGATGATTGGCTACGACGTGGCAAGCAAGACCTATCACCTCTACAAGAGGGATACAGGCCACGTTATCATCTCCAGGGATGTCTTCAACGAGAGCAACGTCATCGGCACATGCATTGTGTGTGAAGAGGTAGCAGATTCAGCAACTGACGAGACAGTGGGAGCAAAAATCCTTCCTGACCCAGTCTCTCCTGACCCTTCCTCTATTGTGAAAGTGGTAGAATCACTCTACTCTCCCATGTGTGATGCAAGAGATACAACAGCCTCATCAGCAGAAACAGAGGAGGGAGATGGAGCACTACCAGTAGCAGTAGTTGTGCCAGCAGCACCGCGCCAGCTTCCCGCTAACGCTCCAGCACCAGGTCGCAGGTACCCTCTTAGGGTGCGTTACAGGCCTGGTGAGCGCGGCCATTTCTGGATGCTGCAGAAACCAGAACGGATGAACGTTGTAGTTGCAGCACATTCAGATGAGCCAACGTCATACAAGGAGGCCACGGCTGCACCGGATGCAGCAGATTGGGCGCAAGCCGTGCAACAAGAGATACAGTCGCAGCTAGACAACGGCACATGGGAGCTGACTGAGCGTCCGCCTGGACGTAAGGTGATCAAGTGCAAGTGGGTGTTCAAGAAGAAGCGGGGGGAGCAGATGGTAACCTGGAAAAGTACAAGGCGAGGCTGGTCGCCAAGGGCTATTCGCAGCAGGAGGGCATAGACTACTCAGAAACTTTTGCCCCTGTTGCAAATTTTGCCTCTGTGTGCACGCTTCTCTCTTAAGCAGCAGCTGAGGACTTTGAGGTTCACCACATGGATGTCAAAACGGCATTCTTGAATGGTGACTTGGAGGAGGAGATCTACATGGAGCTGCCGTAGGGGTTTGTCATGGATGGCCGAGAGCACCTGGTTTGCAAGCTGTAGAAGTCCTTGTACGGCTTCAAGCAAGCGTCGCGTGCTTGGAATCAGAAGTTGGATGCGGCGTTGCAGTGCATGGGGTTTGAGCGCAGCGAGTGTGACTACAGCGTGTATCGCTAGCAGCATGAGCATGAGATCCTCATCATCATTGTCTATGTGGATGGCATGCTCCTCCTTTCCAACAGTATGTCTGCACTATAGGAGTTCAAGGACGCCATGCAAGAGTGCTTCCAACTGTCTGATCTTGTGGAGGCATCATACTTCCTCGGCATCCAAATCACGAGTGATCGCAAATCACGCTCTCTCTCGCATCAGCATGTCGCTACATGAAGGACGTCCTCTAGCGGTTCGGCATGGCAGAGGCAAAACCCATCGGCACGCCACTGGAGACGGGACAATACCTTGTTAGCTTTAATGGAGAAGCGAATGCAGCTGAGCAGCAGAAGTACAAGAGCGCCGTCGGCAGCCTCATGTACCTGATGGTTGCAACCAGGCCGGACCTCGCACAGGCTGTTAGCGCTGTGAGCTAGCACATGGCAAACCCCGGACCTGAGCACCAGAAGGCAGTGAAGCGGATCTTCCGCTACCTTGCTCGAACCATAAACATCGGCATCACCTACAACGGCAACGACAACAGCATCACAAGCTACACAGACGCAGATTGGGCTTCAAACCCTGAGGATCGTAAGTCCATCTCTGGACATGTGTTCATCATGAATGGTGGAGCCATCAGTCGCCAGGTGGTCGTGGCCACCTCAAGCACGGAAGCTGAGTACGTCTCTCTCAGCTTTGGAGCCAAGGAAGCAGTTTGGCTTCAGCGTCTCATGGCAAAGATGAGTGGGAGTGCAGCAGTTCTAGTTTCTGTGCGCGTCGACAACCAGAGCGCAATCGCACTCGCCAAGAATCTTGAGCACCATGCACGCACCAAGCACATGGACATTGCATATCACTTCATCAGGCACGTGGTGTAGGAGGGTGCTATCAAGCTGGAGTTTACTCCAACGAACAAGCAGGTCGCTGATTTTTGGACCAAGCCAGTGACCCGTGAGAAGCAGTAGTTTTGCATGAAGGCATGTAGACTCAGCCCACTCTGATTACGGCAAAGTGGGAGATTGTTGGAAAAGGAGCCATCCGGCTTAGTTTCAGGTCCACAAGAGCAAGTTCCAGGAAAGTACCGGATGCTCCGATTGTCCATCCAAATTCATCATTGGAAAGATCAGTTGCCAAAATGTCTACGGTCCAAGTTTGAGGCCGATCAAACGGTCGGATTGGGAGATATGAATTTTCGAAGTTTCGGGAGTCATGGACCGTCGATGTCTGGTTGGCCATGGGTGATGACTCCATGCCTTAGCCTGAGAAAAGAAAAAGGCAAGCGGTCCAGGGTCAAGACCTGATGGGAGAAATATCCAAAAAGCCCCTTGGTCTTAGGATTGCCTTGTCAGAGTGTGCTGACTAGGATAAAGGTACCTCTCCTTACGTTTTAGGTGAGGTGAGATCCTTGTGTGCTAGCCATGGACACATGGCGATTCTCCATGGGTTTGTGGGTTATGTGACCACTAGGAGTGTTCCATGAGAGCATTCTCTAGCTCTCTAGGTCATGTGTGAGTAGTGAGCCTGATTGCTAGGCTGNAGAAAAAGGCAAGAGGTCCAGGGTCAAGACCTGATGGGAGAAATATCCAAAAAGGTCCTTGGTCTTAGGATTGCCTTGTCAGAGTGTGCTGACTAGGATAAAGGTACCTCTCCTTACGTTTTAGGTGAGGTGAGATCCTTGTGTGCTAGCCATGGACACATGGCGATTCTCCATGGGTTTGTGGGTTATGTGACCACTAGGAGTGTTCCATGAGAGCATTCTCTAGCTCTCTAGGTCATGTGTGAGTAGTGAGCCTGATTGCTAGGCTGATTTCCTCCCTTTTGTGAGATTATGGACTCTAGTGTGTGAGCCTTAGCCTCCATGGCTAAGTGGTGTGGCTTGTGAGAGGGGTGACTTGCCCAAGCTCGAGCTCTTTATGTACTTCATCATTTTGAGTGATTGAACAACCATTCTTCAGCACAAGTGATGCCCTTCGAGTCCCATATGCTCGCTGCTCCAAGGCTCCCTCTCTCCTCCAGATCCAACATGTACCTGACCCTGCCTATATAGGGATAGGAGGAGGTTTACTTAGGCGGGAGGGGCGAGAGAGAGAGAGAGAGAGAGAGAGCGAGAGAGAGAGAGAGGGGGAGAGAGAGAGAGAGAGAGGTGACCTCTCTCCTACCCCTCTTGCCCTTTCTTCCATTCCCAGCCCACCTGACACAGACTATGCCATTTCTCGAGTTTGTGGCATAATCTATGTCGCTTTTCTTCCTTTAATCATATCTCCAAATCCAGCCATTGGATTGGGCTGAGACTTTGATTGTGGAGATATCCATGAGTTCATGGTGCGAACCCTTGAGCAGTCCATCAGATGAGAGATCTGACGGTAGATGTGGGAGATATCCATTTTCTAACAGAACGTTGTAAATAAAGTAGATTGAAAGCCAAAATCGTACAAGGAGGCTATGGCGGCACCAGATTGGACAAAGAAGTACAAAAGGAGATACACTTTTAGCTAGATAATGGCACGTATGAGCTGACTAAGCGTTCGCCTGGACGCAAGGTGATTTAGTGTAAATGGGTGCTGAAGAAGAAGCGGGGAGATGATGGAAACCTGGAAAAATACAAGGCAAGGCTGGTTGCCAAGTGCTACTCGCAGCAGGAGGGCATTGACTACACTGAAACCTTTACTCCTAGTAGAAGTTTTACCTTTCTACACACGCTCCTCTCTTATGTAGCAGCTAAGGACTTGAAGATCCACCACATGGATGTGAAGACGGCATTCATGAATGGTGACTTTTAGGAGGAGAAATACATGGAGTAGTCGGAAGAGTTCATCATGGATGGCCACAAGTACCTCGTTTCCAAGCTGTAGAAGTTGCTATACAGCCTCAATCATGCGTCGCTTGCTTGGAACCAAACATTGTATGTGGTGCTGTAGTATGTAGTGCATGGAATTTGAGTGCAACAAGCTTGACTTTGGCATCTATCACTGGCAGCATGAGCATGAGATCCTCATCTGTTGAGACACAAATCCAATCATACCAGTTTTAGCTCTTGGATATTGCAACCGCTCAATAAGGGTTCGGCTCTCGCCAGATCCACCTCGAAGATGAGCACTAGCCATTGTCGGTCCTCCACAAACCAAACGGGCAGCCAACCGAGTCATCCCCTAACAAGAGACATGATCACACGCGTGTCTGGCTACCGAGGATGTTCATTCCCCCAAGTCTAACCCAAAACAATTATATCCATCCTATTCACCTTTTGTTTTGCGGCTTCACCGCCGTGTCTTCGTCTTGCTTGCTCTTCACCCAACCTTCTCTTGCCATCCACTCTCAGCTCATTCCTCTTGGCTCTGTCACTCTCGCTCCTTCGCTCAGCTCTCATCAGCCAACCACTTCCATTCTGCCCCAAAGTTGTCTCAACGCTACCTGTCTACCTTGCAACTCTACCTTGTCGCACAACTTCTCTTTCCTCCTTCTGCGACAAACTCCCTAAGTTGCCTCACGTTCCCTCGCTACCGTCATGCGTCTGATGTGCTCCTTGCATTGCTCCTTGCTTTCGTCAGCATATTCATGGCTATCAACCTGCTTCCCTTCTTCTTGGTTCTGTTGTGAATTCCGTTCGCCACTCCATTCTTTGGACATGGTATCACAGCTACAGGTGACATCTCCTGGTGCCTCCTCACCACGTCCCTGCCTCCTCTCTTCAGTTGTTATCGCTCAGACCTTTGGACAGACGTAAGCAGCGTTGCTTCGACCGCTTCCCAAAGCTTTCGTGGACCTTTGGTGTCGTGACAGAGCACTGCGTCCATTCCACGCCCATGGCAATTTCCGGTGTCAGTAAAATGCTACACCGTTAAGACCTCCGAATAACGGTTCAGGTCTTGGATAGAACCAACTTGACCAACGCCTCTCGGAAAACACCTGTTGGGACCTACCCATCATGTCATCCCCAAATAAAGTGACATCTGTCACTTGAGTCCAACTAGCAACAAGAAGTCATCGCTTTGCTGTTTTGTCTTGTTCTTTTCGTATATACCAAGAATGTTCATTCCCTCGAAGTTAATCAAAACAGTTGTTTTCATCCTCTTTTCCTTCGGTTCCGCAGCTTTGCCTTTATGTCTTTGCGCTACTTGCTATTCACTCAGTCCTCTCTCACTATCCACTCTCATACTTGATTCTTTGCTCGATCACTCTTGTTCCTTTGCTCAGCACTTCTCAGCCATCACTCTCGCTCCACCTCAGCTTTCTCTTGTTGGCTAATTGTTTACATCGCAACTCTATCCAGCACATGACGTCTTCTCAAGCTCCAGCGACTAACTCCTTGCAACGTTTCACGTCTTGTGTGCTGCCTTCATGTGTCCGATATGCATCCACATGTCTCATTGCTTCTACTTGCTTTTGTTGTTGTCGTTCTCGCTCTCTACATTCCTCTGATATGGTATCAGAGCCTTAGGTGACATCGCCTAGTTCCCCCTAACCACATCATCACTTCAACGCTTTCATTGCCATTCTCTGCAGCCTTGAGAACATCTCCCACTGCCTCCGCTTTGTACCCCTTAGCTTCATCAGCAGCCGACATCAGCAGCATTGCTTTGATTGCTTCTCCAGCTGCAACGACTTTTAGTCACCCGGATCAAGCCATGCGTCCAAGCCACGCATGTGGCAAACTTCCGGGGACCCTTTGTCGATAACAGTTGCAAGTAGCCCTCGAGCCGCCTTCTGTCGCCACCGTTGTTGAAATTTCCCGCCGCTCCTCTTGGCCTCTCTCACCTTGCTCTTTACTAACCACTGTTTGTTTAGACTCTACCAGCCTCTTCCCCTTCCTTCTTCCTTCCTGCTCTCTGTGGACAAAGCAGAACTATCACATCTCCATCTCTGCCTCCACCTCCCACAATGCCTGCTCCATTTAATTGTTCTCTAGACACTCCATTCTCCATAATACTCATCAAAAACATCATCAGTAGCATCCTCGTCATCAGAGTTAATCCTCTCTACCACTCTACAGCATCTCCTTGAGTCGCTCCCTCGCACCGCTTCTCCTTGTCCTCAGCAGCAGCACAACCCCGTTCTTCGTCAGGATAGTGGATACCACAAGTCATCCTGCCCATCGGTCTGCGGCCAACTAGGGAACAAGCCATCACTCTCCTGACTACCACGGAAACCTCTGCTGCTTAAGGACCGCCCTTGCTACTACAAGCACTCCTCTTGGAGTCAGGATATCAAACACCGCCAGTCTCCTTGCTCACCGATCGCGGGCCAACTGGTGGCACAAGCCGTCATTCTCTTGAGTTGAAGAGAAGCTTCATGTTCCACCAGTACCTATCGCATCTACTTTTGCTCCTCCTTGTTCATCTACTTCTTCACCTTCCACGAGTATCATCCTTCTCTTCTCCTCAGCAGCCTCTGCCTTTCATTGGCCTTCATCAACATCGTCATCCTCATCATCATCATCCGTAGTGCATGTGGTTCCGTCCCTGCGTCCACCTCATCAAACATTGATTTGCCGCCCGCCTTCATCAGCTTTAATCTTACACTCGGTACAAGGATTTGTCCAGTCGAGCCGCCAATTTTGAGACGGCCTGCGCCCATGGCGACTTTTTCTCCGTAGCGCACGTCGTTTGCCCCTGCGCCTAGTCATCTTCCTGCCTCCTTAGGCATCAGCAGTCATAAGCATATGTTGCAAGTGTAGACCTACACGCGTGAGTTGCACTTATCGCACCGGTCTACATTCCCGCTCGTAGAAAAATTCTTGTGGCACGTTGGCCTCTGCTTTCCCCTTGCCGCATCCTACCCTTCTGTCATTTGTAGCACAATGATTTTGTCCCTGTACCCACTCCATAAGCATCAATCCGCTGCCTGCCATCCACTTCAATCATCCACTCCGCACAAGGATCCGTCCAGTCACATAGCCATTCTTGCGACGATCTGTGCCCACATCAAAAACTTTCACAGCGCACGTGGTCCGCCCCTGTGTCCAGACATCTGTCTTCATCTGCCTCCATCAGTTGTCATCCGCATCTATCGCCAACACGCAAAATTCGATGTGTCAACTATCTCTCTTGCACCTATCTACATCCCCACTGGCGGGTGATTTCTTGTGGCACGTTAGCGTTTTACCTTCCCCTTGCCTCATTCTATCCCTCTATCTTTCAGCGCACGAGGTTTCACCCCTGTGCCCACCTTATCTTCATTCATCAACCTTGTATTTTCATCATTAACATCTACTCAGCACAAGGTTCCGCCCGGTCGTACTATGAATCTTGCAGTGCCTGACATGCGCCCAAGCCAACTTTTCTTTACAACGCATGTGGTCCACCCCTGGACCCAGTCCTCATCAACCGTTCGCGTCCCTTGCCAAACAAGACCACTTTAAGCCCTTGGATATTGCAACCTCTCAATAAGGGTTTGGCTCTCACTAGATCCACCTCAGGGATCAACATTAGCCATTTTCGGTCCAAATGGGTAGCCAACCGAGTCATCCCCTAATAAGCGATGTTGGAACTTGAGGAGAGAGGGAGCCTTGGAGCAGCGAGCATGTGTGATTGGAAGGGCATCACTTGTGCTGAAGAATGGTTGTTCAATCACTCAAAATGGTGGAGTACATATAGAGCTAGAGCTTGGGCAAGTCAGCCCTCTCACAAGCCACACCACTTAGCCATGGAGGCTAAGGCTCACACACTAGAGTCCATAATCTCACACAAGGGAGGAAATCAGCCTAGCAATCAGGCTGACCACTCACACACGACCTAGAGAGCTATAGAATGCTCTCATGGCACACTCCTAGTGGTCACATAACCCACAAACCCATGGAGAATTGCCATGTGTCCATGGCTAGCACACAAGGATCTCACCTCACC
>SZWC01008724.1:0-21658 GCA_023375785.1 Penium margaritaceum
TGGGGGGGGGGGGGGGGGGGGGGTGTATGAGGCTCATTGTTCCGACAAAGGGACGAATGACGCTTATTGTTCCGACGGAGGGGTATGTAAGGGTCATGGATGACAGAACAAGGGGAACCGGCATAACAAAAACTTACAAAGAGAGAAGTTTTTTGTAGAAATCTTAAAGTGTGACTTCGGTTGCCATCTAATAGAGTTTTTAGGCCATATGATCAACGGTGGACGGGTCACCATGAATCCAAAAAGTGTGGCAACACTCGCTAATTGGCCGACACCAACCAATTTTCTAGACGTTCAAGTTTTTCTTGGCTTCTGCAATTGCTACCGGCGCTTCGTGTTGGAATTTGCGAAAGTGTTTACGCCTCTCGCTCAAAAGGAACATGAGTGAAGGTGAGGAGACAGCAAACAAGAAGTGTTTGCCGCTTTGCGAAATGATCTGACCTCGTCGCTAGCCCTACGATTAGTCGATCGAACGGTGGACTGTTATGGCTACGGACGCCTCCGATTGATCCATCGGCGCGGTCCTCTTACAATTCATGGCAATGAAGAGCAATTGGTGGCATAAATGTCACAAAAAATGCGAGGACCTTAGCTCAATTATGTCATGCACAAGAAGAAGATGCTGGCAGTTGTACACGCATGTACAACACGACGAAGCTATCTTGAATGTCGCCGATGCATTAACCAACCATCATGCGCTAAAACATTTGAAGACACAGCCAAACCCCAGTCGACATTAAAACCAATGGATGGAGTTCTTGAATCTGGGTTTGACGACGATATTGAGTACCGGCCGAGCAGAATAAACCCGGGAGACGCGCTCAGCCGTCAACCAGATGTGATATAGCGAGATCCCTATCTCAACACTCAGTTGTTCACACGAGGTTATGACCAGCATGGCCGATATGACAAGGCGAATTTTTGGTATGATGCACCCTATTGGCGGCTACGATTCACTCACCAGGTGGTCGTTCCTCCAAACGATGAACTCAGTAGCATGCTGCTCAAGGTATGACACGACATTGGTCCAGGTGGATGTTTCAACGAAGGCAAGACGTTGAGAAAGGTGACAAATCACTACTGGTGGGACAAGATGCAAGCCCACGTTGCCAACTTCTTCAAATCCTATGACACGTGTCAACGACAAAAATCACTTCGCACGAGGTCACTCAAACTTCTGCAGCGCTCCTCATTCCGACGGAACCGCGGACCGACATCTCCATGGACTTCGTCACTAGATTACCAGTCACTCCCGAGGGTTGTAAGGCAATCCTTGTGGTTGTCGACATGTTTTCCAAAATGTCTCACTTTATTCCGATGACGACCACCAACACTGCCAAAGGAACAACACGGCTGTTTCTAAACAACATCATACGGCTACACGGCATAACGAGAACCATCACAAGCAACAGGGATGGTCGGTTCACCAGCCGTTTCTGGCGTGAACTCATTACTCACTGCGGTAGTCGGATCTAGCTTCGAACGGCGTTTCACCCTCAAATCAACGGCCATATCGAGCGGATCAATGAGACGCTCTAACAATTTCTCCGAACATTATGCAAACCTCACGGGACAGATTGGGCACGAAAACTTCCGACCGCGAAAATCGTATACAATTTAGCGTTCCCTACCGCAACAGGTAAAACCCCATTTAATGTGGCGTATGGAAAACCTCCTACCACACCAAGGGAAATACACTGCGAGAGAAGAATTCCCACAGGTGATGTTCAACGTCGTAACTTCTCCACCATTTGGGAAGAAACACTGTAAACACTTGCAAAGACAAAAACGGCGATGAAACAAACAGCTGACCGACATCACCTGAGCGACGATGTGTTCCTTGCAGGCGACAGAGTTCTCCACAGTTCGGTGAACATCAAACTTTGCGTAGCCAAGTGCTCAAAGCTCAAACTCCGATGGTTGGGCCTGTTTGAGATCGAGCGCATGAAACCCCCATGGTTGCGCGAATGAAACTTCTCGTAGCTTTACAAGCTCACCCGATGTTGCACATGAGCAGAATCAAGCACTACCGAGACCCCGAAGAAAGCTTCCCCGTGAGGGATGCACCCCCCCTCCACCTATACAAGTCGACTAACACACAAAGTGCGTCATTGAGGACATCTTTGGCCATTGAAGAATTTGAAAAACGATAAAATATCTTGTCATGTGGCACCGCTATGATGCCGTAAATGACCGGTGGGAACCATATAAGAACTTGTGCGACGCCGATCGTGTAATGAACGGATACTACTGCCGTCACCTGGCCTCATCTATACGCGAGCTAGGATGTCGTGGCTAAAAGGGGGGAAGATGTACACGAGTCCCTGATATTCCTGAGTGGGCATTTGTGTCATTAAACAAATAGCCCGCTGCGCGACAAGACCGCAATTCTTACCCTCATGGTTGAGGGCACTTCGGTCAACTGCCCTCGGTTTCCGCCAAACCTTCTTGCACTTTCTGACATCTTCAACCACTTTCGAGAATCGACGAAAAAATTGTCTCAACCTTTATGTCGACTTCTCGACGCATCGAGAAACATGAAGATTTATAAAGACGCATCTTGCATCTTCGCTGTGGATTTTCAAAGCTCCCAAATTCTTGGCGGAGCTTCTCAATCCGACCACTCACGATGCGATTCCATACGCCTTGCTTGACGATCGACACATCGACCCAAACTATGTCTCATTTGCAACCTGACACTTGTATGTATGTGCTTGATCATTTCAAAAAAATTCATCAAATTTAACTTGAATGAAACTATAAATTTCTCAAGTGAGCCAAATCCTCAATCGTGTAATGCGTTGCAACTTCTCCCTGTTCGCCATCTGCGCTCTGTTTGGCATAACATATGTGGTGTATTACTTTGTGATGGTGGCCTTTCGGACTAAATCCTCGTTTTTGTGGAAGTTTTAGTTATTTTTCTGTAACATTGGACACCACATTATTTACTTTAATTATTTTAGTATATTAGAAACTGGACACGAGAACAGTGGGTATGTGGTAGAAGTGCCTGATGTGGTCACTCCCCCGTAATATGTTCCATTGCAAGGTCGAATCTGAGCGATCTTCAAAACCATGGTCGTTGATCTTCCAGACTGCTCACGCGGTGTTGAATCCATGGCACGCGGCTCTTTCAGTGTGTTAACGAGACCCGCCGGGAAACATACACCTTTCATAAATTGCGGTCAGCTCCGCGCACCACCTGCAGTGAAATCATCAAACGTGCAGAGTTCGCTAAAAGTACATATGCATTTGTGTCTCTCCATGGAAGTACTTGAAAAAACGGAATCTGTTTTTGAATGGGCTCAGTCGGCGACCTTCCCTTGTTCGACGATTGGACCTATCTCGTCCGTCTCACGCTTTTGGGCGTGGAAAGGCGGCGTCGCCCGTCAATCGGACTGGCGACACCGCCTCCAGCCCGGAGGACGAGAAGGACGAAAAATGATTTTTTCCATCGATTCCTGTGTGATGCCCCATCCCCCAGCCACGCTGCTTCCATGCAAGTTCACAATCGTCGCGCTCCGACGTGCACGCTGAACTTCCCGTTATCAACTTCTCGCCGCCTTCTCGCTCCAGAGGCAGCGACCGATCAGCACACCCGCACACTCGCGCACACCCAAACGGACAGCTTTGAGAAAAGTCTCCCGCATCTGACACAGCTCAACGCTACCACGAGGTGATCGAGATTTCGCAAGGGGCCGACTCCTCCTCCTCCTCCTCCTCCTCCTCCTCCTCCTCCTCCACTTCCTCCTCCTTCCTCCTTGCTCTTTTTCCTTGAATAGATCGACACATGGGAAACGCGGGTAGCACGTACGCCACCAGAAACCATGTGATACCATTTCAAGGACGGAAGGAATGCGGCAGAAGAGGTGGCCAGAGCTTCTTTCGAGGTTTGAGGAAGAAAATTGCCGGAGTTGTGTGTTCCTGTGTCGGTGCTGGCAGCGGTAGTAATGGTGGTGGAGGTGGTGGTGGTAGTTTTGGTAGTGGTGGCGCTGCTTCTGGCGCCGGCGCCGGCGCTGGTGCTGGTGCTGGTAGCGATGTTACCTCTGCAGTTTCTACCTATGCCGCCACCAGCGTCACCGGCACTTTTCCCTACGAGGAGAAAGCGCAACAGAACTTTTGCCCTGAGAGCGCCACCGGCAACTGCAGCAGCTCCACGGTCAAGAGCGACAGGAAAGCCACCAAAAGCTGCAGTTGCAGAAGTAACAGCGGCACCAGACCCATCAGGAACAGCGGCGGCGGCGGGGGCCGCCAACGCGCGCGCCTCCTCGCCTCGGACGCGGCTGGCACCATCGAGCACCTCCTAGCTCTCAGCCAACAGCTGCGTCGCCGGTACCTCCGGTGCCCTCTGGACAAGGTCGGGAGGAGGAGAGACGCCGCTGCCATCGCTTCACTCTCCACCGCGCCTCTCGCCAAACACTATGCAGTGGGCAAAAAGGTCGGCGAAGGGACCTTTGGAGAAGTTAGGGTTTGCAGAGAGAGAGCGACGGGGCGGAGGTTTGCATGCAAGACCATACCCATGGCCACCCTCACGTCTCAGGTGATGCTTGGCATGGACCCCTGCACCGAGCCGCTCGTCATGCTGCTGCTGCAGACACTTTGTGAAAAGTGGCGCCTATCGACGGCAGCGTCAAAGGCCGCAGTCTCCACTGCTGGTGGTTCTGCGTCTGCTTCTTCATCTCGTCCTGCTCCTCCTTCTGCAGCTTCATCATCAGCTTCAGCCGTTGCTGCTACAGCCGCTGCTGCTGCTGCTACTGCTGCTGCTGCCGCTGGCTACAGCTCCCTGGTGCAGCTGCACGAGGTGCTTGTGGATGCTCGAGCGGACGCAGTGCACCTCATTCTTCAGCTGTGCGCTGGCGGAAACTTGAGCAGCCTCATCACTGAGCGCGGGCGGCTGGACGAGGCTTGCTCTGCACACATTCTGAAGCAGATTGCGGAGGGCGCCGCTGCCATGCACGCCGCAGGAGTGGTGCACCGCGACCTCAAGCCAGACAACATCCTGCTCCTAGACAGGGCGGCTGCGACACCGCCACCGCCGCCGCCAGCTCGGGTGCGCTGGGGAGGCCCACGTCTGAGCTGGAAAGATGCCGAGCGTGCCAACATCCAGAGTGCTTCCACCAGGCATCCCATGAAGGATTGTTTGGACCGAGTTTCCGTGCAAACGGAGACTGAGGCGCGGCCGACGATCTCAGTGAGGATTTCAGACTTTGGGCTGTGCGACATGGCCCGGCCTGGCGATAGGCGGCTGGTGGAGTTTGTGGGTAGCCCCAACTACATGGCGGTGGAGGTGGTGGAGGGTCGGCTATACGGTCAGGAAGTGGACGTGTGGAGCATGGGCGTCATGCTCTACGCCATGCTGTCAGGGAAAAAGCCATTTTCCTGCGGGTCATCCGGAGAAGTTTCCCTTGAAGCAATGAAGACTGGGCCAAGCTTTGATGAACATCTGTGGCAGGCGATTTCCCCCTCGGCGGTCGACCTCATCCGTCGGATGCTTGAGCGCGACCCTGACATGAGGATCTCAGCCATCGATGTGCTTCACCACCCGTGGATGGTGCAACACTGTCACGGTCTAAAGGATACTGTCTTGGCGGCACAATAAGCGGTGATGGTCATGGCCATGGTCACACCAATCGATGGACAGGCAGCCGCAGCACCATCTCAAACGCCACTGGAACCAGAACTGGGACGAGGACCAGCATCAGCAGCAGCTCCAGCAGCAGCAGCAGCAGCAGCAGCGGCGGCGGCAGCGGTGGCAGCAGCAGCCGCAGCAGCAGCAGAAGCAGAAGCATAGGCAGGGAGAGAAGCCATCACAAGCAGGTTGCAGAAGGCAACGAAGAAGGGCTGTGCATCAAGACTGGGTTCAACCGGTCGCCTTCCTTCTCGTTCCACACGTTCCACACATTACACACCTTACGCTCACCGGTGTGCTCTCCGGCAATGGACGCCTCCGAGGGATGGACAAGGTGGCCGTGTGACAGTGAAGAGTATCCTTCACCATACGTACCCTCCGGCAAATGGACGCCTCCAACAGCTCATGCCCTGCAATCCTTGCTTGTGGTCAACTTCAAGAATTCTTTCCTCCAGTATGAGTTAGAGTTATGTGCAGTGACATCTCTACAACTTACGGTCGTTCAAACCGCGGACCATGAAAGGTGACATCACACTGTTGAATTTGCATAAAACCATGTTGTTGAGTGACACGTGGGATTGGCCTTGGTATCATACCACAAAGGAATAACAAACTAACCATAACTGGAATATTCAACATCGACACGAGGAAGAACGATCTTTACAATGACTTCTCCAAAAAAACTTCTCTTCATGTTGCAAGTGCAAGAAGCAAAGTGTGAAATTGATTTCACTATGGCCACTTTCGACTGTCATTTTGGATGGAGAGGAAATAAATGGTATGATCCTTTTTTCTACGGATTTCCAAGGTGTCAACAAGCCACTTTGAAGCTTGTGAGGGCTCCCACACGTGTCTATTGTATGACGTTGAGAAGGCCACCCAACCACTTGGAAAGTAGCATTGAAAAATCCTGTGCAAAAGCAAGCTGCTTTCGTGCAGTGCTTTGGCTAAAGAACTTCGTTTGAGGACTCTTTAGAGGCATGTGTACACGGTCAACAAAGGGATGGTATGCATTTCCTTTTCTAAGAAGGTGCTTCGAAGTCATGGCAAACATCTTGTGAAGTATCTTTGATTATGATTGTTTTTCAGTGTAAGTATTTTGAGTAGAAGTGTTGTTGAGTACAAGCAATGGTGAGCATGAGCTCCTTGAGAGTGGATAGGGAAGAAGGATGAAACGGGAGGGAGACAACGCAATGGATGAGGAATGCACGGATACTTGCATGGAGGGTCTTAGGTTAGGTGGAAATAGAACATGTTTATGCCTAGTTATGGAAGAAAAAAGGTCGCAGTTGAAGTAAGGTATGATTCTCTTACCCTTGGTTCATGTCAATGAACCAGGTGTTGCTTCTCTGTTGAGTGGAGCCCATTGTAGATAGATTAGGTGATTTGGAGCATTAAATGTGTACCCGCATTAGGCACTAAGTGAGAATGGAGGACATCAACGTCACATTTGGTCGTATGAGATGAAGTGGCCCCGCACGAGTAGATTGTGGAAGAAGCATCGAGGAGAAAGGGGATGGATGGAGCACAACTTGGTGCAATCGCAAGTGAGAGGGGCAAGATGGATAATGGATAGGATGGAGACTGACAAGGGAGAAATGTGCTCCAGGGGACAGGTGCAATAAGTATGGGTCTTGTAATAGAACATGCAAAGGGGGAGGGTGTTACAACCCAGACTTACACGATTCCCTAAAATCCGTGTGTGGGTACCTCTATCATTACATTCATGGCCCAGTACGCGTTGACCTCTGAATCTGTACGCTAATCAGACGAGGGAATTTTGACCACTTGTCCCAATTTCCAATGTTTTACTTCCAAGGGTTTTGACACATTCGACCAATTTCCACAATGGTCGACATCAATGCCCCTTACTGTTGGTGTGTGGACTTTGGCCTGACACCCTCTTGAGGACAGTGAGGTTACTTGGGGTGCGGCACGATGCTATGGTCGAGGTTATTCTGGTCGAGACCCGCGCACCTGGTGAGCTTCACCGGTGTGATGTGGAGACCTATTACCGCCATGTGTTATGTATGATCCATGCAAGGTTATGTTGGTCGAGACCCGCGCACCTATTGAGTTCTACCGGTGTGACATGGAGAACCATTGCTTACATGTGTTATGTATGACCCATGCATGATGTGGTCGTGACCCGGACACCCGGAGACATTTTCCGGGGTCACCACGAGACCTTGTTTCTCTGCCTCTCTTGCATGATGTTTGACACGTAGGTGTGTGATTCACTTCGTGCATGGTCGAGACCCGGGCATTTGGTGAGATCCACCATTGTCACGAGGAGACCCTGTGCTGTGGTATGCTTGATCAGTGCTCGCTATGATTGGTTGCCCGAGCCATCATCTCTTGCCTTCGCTCAGACATCGTTATGTTGACAGTTGTGTTAGCCAGGGGGAGTGTTGGTGCGTGTGGCTTCCACCTGTCACTAGCGACGGCAAGGAGAGCAGCGGTACAGGAGAGCGCGACGACATGGTCCCGGATGCGGACCCCAGAGACACTGACGCATTGATAGGTGGTGGACCACCCACTCGGAGCTGACCGACGACCGCCCTAGCGTCGTGGATGCTGTCTCGGACCTACTGCAGGTTTTTTGGAGCCTATCCTTGATGGGACGCAGCTAACACCGGAGCACCGATGAGTGGTGGCTCCATCCACCGGCAGTTGCCAGAGAGCTGCCACGACACCCTTGGTGCTTGCCAGGGTACTTTGCGGTTTTTCTGCAGACGTTAGAGTTTTCTCGGTGGACTTGCTCTTGAGCCCGACTTGCATGTTTTGCATTTTCTGTCCACCGATCGGTGCTGGACTTATGTGTGTGACCAGTCGTAGCGTTCGGCTTGAGATTTTGCATCTCTAGGTTCAGACGGCGTAGCGTTCTGATTTGTCTGCGCAGAGTTACGGCCAAAACAATATTTTTGGGCCGGTTTTAGGACAGACCTTGCAGTGCCGAGTGCGACACCTGTCGCGCGCCGCGGCACGTATTCATGCTGTGGAATTGTCATTTGTTATCTCTCTCTGCAATTATATTCATATTGAGAAACTTCCTGGAACCTTCCTAACCGCTTGCCACTTAACTAAGTGTCTACGCTCAGTCAGTGTGTGACGACAGTCACAAGTCATGCATGAAATTGCAAGGGTCTGGGTAGGGACACCTTTTTTTTGTTTTTAACTTTCACCTTGTAGTGTGGCTTGAGGCCACCACCGTCGGCTGACGACGGAAACAGCTGTAGCTGCAGCCGCCGCGAGAGTCGCAGCAGTAGCAGCAGTAGCGAAGGTGGCTTGAGGTCACAACCGTCGGCTGACGATGGCACCCGGTGTAGCTTCGGCGGCACCGAACGCGACTTGAGGTCGCACATTGCGATAGTTGCGTCATCGCCACCGTGTGGCGATAGTGCAAAAATACGGCTGAGGTGGTGGTCGTGATTGACGACATCGCAGCCTGTCTGAGAGACGTTGCTTCATTCGCATCCCTCTACGTGGTTCTTTGGGCCACCGGGATCGAGTGTACAGGACTATCACCCATGCAAAGCTCTAAACATGAGCTATGTAGTGTTCCCATGGGCATCACCAATGCCGTGGTCTGTGCCTGAGCCTCAGCCGTGGCAGCCGCCACAGGCACAATGGTCGATGCAGCCGTGGCACGTGCCCCAGTTGCCTTCAGGGTCTTCGTGTTAATACTGTCGAGATAGGCAGCATGGCTGGCGCCAGTGCCGACAGCACCCTCCTGGGTGGGATCCCCCTTGGGTACGACCTTCTCCATCTCCTCCTTCGGTGGATACGTCACCGGGCGATGCCATGGCGCTTCTACGAGGAGATGTGGCCGCCATACACATGGAGGTTGGGAACCTCAAGCCCATGGTCCAGCAGCTCCTTCACCACGTGACTTTCGAGCGAGCTACCACCCCGCCGCTCATGTCACCTCCCACTTCATCTCCATCCTCCTCCCCATCCTGCATCCCTTCCTCTGACAATGCTAGTATGCCAGATCTCTCATCCACATCCGTCGCCCTCCATTCTGTTTTGGAGGCAGTTGGTATCATACCAATGGACGGACCCTCAACCCCTGGCCGTACCGCTCGTGCTTGCACTCCTCGTGCACGGCGACGAGCTCCTCGTCTTGCACGTCGTGCACAGGAAGCATTAGCAGATGCGACTCTGGGAGGAGTCACACGTGACGAGGCCCCCTCGTCCCCTGTCCTCGGCTTGGTCTGCCGAGTCCCCACAGCTCTTGCCAAGGTGTCAGTCGTGGGGGGGATGGTTTTTCCGCTGACGACCACGGCGGAGCTTGGCATTGGTGAGGCAACTGCTGTGGAGCGCATGATAATTGAGGCGGATGACGCTACACAGCAGGCTCAATTAGCAGAGTGTTCGGCGGGGGGCGACGTCCGTCGTGACGAAGACTCTTCGTTATAGGAGGATTCGTCTGATGCTAAGTCAGAGTCGGGGATGGAGATGGTGATCGTTGATGCCTTGGCGGATGACGTGACGATGGCTGGTGCCGGAGCTGCGCCCCACGATGTGCACGCTCCCACATTTGCTGGTGTGGAGACAGCTGCCATGGTGCCAAGAGCAGTAGTAGGAGGAGCAGGTGATACAGATGTTGATGCTCGGCCCACAGCAGACGCACAGGTGGTTCTGGCGGATAGTGATGGGCAGTAGGAGGAGGTGATGGACTGCCAGGACGAGGTAGACTTCCTCTATGAGGACCAGTTGTCCGTTGTGGAGTGGTCAGACGCAGGGTCGGAAGTAGACGTAGAGGCCCAGTGTGCTGTCTTATCTGCAGTAGCCGTGGCACGAGCAGGAGATGGCCCCTCGGTGAAAGCAGACGTCCGCGTGTGCGACATGGAGGATGCAGAACGAGTTGTGGACCTCCGTCTCCTTGCTACCCTGACCCATGTTGCTGACACCATGGCGGTTCCAGCCAATGACACAGCTACAATGGTGGCTACAGTTCATGTACCCGAGCGCCTACGCTCCGCGGTCAACGAGCAAGAGGCAGTGGTGGCTCGAGCGAAGGCGCACATGCACAGCCCCTTGGTCGAGCTCCGGGAGGCCAGCAGCCTGGTTACACCGTGGATGTTCCATCACAACGGACTGTTGAGGAGTGTGTGGAGGATGTACACAGGCGTCTCGAGGAAGCCGAGTGGTCTCTACAGGATGCACGTCTGGGACAGGCTGACCTCCAGCACCAGGTGGATGATGGGCTACACACCAGGGGTCACGAGGAGCACCACGACACTGACCGCGCCTTTGATGACCACGACATCGCCGCGGATGTAACTATACCTACACATGCCGACGTCCGGCCAGCAGCTGGCGGCCGAGCGACAGGTGTGTCACGAGCAGCAGGTGCCTTCACAACAGTCGTTCCTACAGCCCCAGACGACTTACGTGGCGACTCATTGTCTTGCACTCCCGCTCTACAAGCACCTCGTGGCCCGATGGAAGTTCAGTCGACAACTGACGTAGAGGACGTTGACTTGTGCGACGAGCAGGCGCAGCTCCACTCCTTCCTACGGGGTGAGAATGCGAGGTTACAGGAGGCTCTGGCTCATGCCCACGTGCACATTATCGAGGTCCACCGTCAGGTTCGTTTCGCGAATGAGCGTCTACATGCCACAGATGCAGCCAGACGATCAGCTGCCGCTTCAGAGCTTGTCGAGCTCTACACGCGCCTCAACGTTGCGGAGGCCGCAAGGCGATATGCAGCTCAGCAGTTGGAGGCCATACAACACGCAATTATTTTGGAGGAGGCCCTTAGCGTTGCACCACTCACATCAGCAGATGACGACAGTAGTGATGACTACGACAGCAAAGACGATGACAGCGACAACGCCGCTCCGTAGTGAGGCTCTGTGCAAGCACATCCCACCAGCATCTTCGTCATCCTTGCTATTGCTGTGCAGGGGTATGTGGCCATGGGGGAGCCGTGCTCCCTCCTCACAGATTGTGTTGGGAGCAACCATCAGCTTTGCTCGTACAGTCAGCCTCTGCAGCCCAGGGGGAGTGTTGGTGTGTGGACTTTGGCCTGACACCCTTTTGAGGTCAGTAAGGTTACTTGGGGTGCGGCACGATGCTATGGTCGAGGTTATTCTGGTCGAGACCCGCACACCTGTTGAATTTCACCGGTGTGATGTGGAGACCCATTCTGGCCATGTGTTATGTATGATCCATGCAAGGTTATGTTGGTCAACACCCGCGCACCTATTGAGTTCTACCGGTGTGACATGGAGACCCATTGCCTACATATGTTATATATGACCCATGCATGATGTGGTCGAGACCCGGACTCCCGGAGAAATTTTCCGGGGTCACCACGAGACCTTGTTTCTCTGCCTCTCTTGCATGATGTTTGACACGTAGGTGTGTGATTCACTTCGTGCATGGTCAAGACCCGGGCATTTGGTGGGATCCACCATTGTCACCAGGAGACCCTGTGCTGTGGTATGCTTGATCAGTGCTCGCTATGATTGGTTGCCCGAGCCATCATCTCTTGCCTTCGCTCAGACATCGTTATGCTGACAGTTGTGTCAGCCAGGGGGAGTGTTGGTGCGTGTTGCTTCCACCTGTCGCTAACGACGGCAAGGAGAGTAGCGGTAGAAGAGAGCGCGAAGACATGGTCCCGGATGCGGACCCCAGAGACAGCGACGCGTCGATAGGTGGTGGACCACCCACTCGGAGCTGACCGACGACTGCCCTAGCGTCGTGGATGCTGTCTCGGACCTCCTGCAGGTTTTTTGCAGCCTATCCTTGATGGGACGCAGCTGGCACCAGAGCACCGACGAGTGGTGGCTCCATCCACCAGCAGTTGCCAGAGAGCTGCCACGACGCCCTTGGTGCTTGCCGGGGTGCTTTGCGGTTTTTATGCAGACGCTAGAGTTTTCTCGGTGGACTTGCTCTTGAGCCCGACTTGCATGTTTTGCATTTTCTGTCCACCGATCGGTGCTGGACTTATGCGTGTGACCAGTCGTAGCGTTTGAATTGAGATTCTGCATCTCTAGGTTCAGATGGCGTAGCGTTCTGATTTGTCGACGCAGAGTTACGGCTAAAACAGTGTTTTTGGGCCTGCTTTTAGGACAGACCTTGCACTGCCGCGTGGGACACCTGTCGTATGCCGCGGCAGGTATTTATGCTTTGGACTTGTCATTTTTTATCTCTCTATGCAAATATATTCATATTGAGCTTACGGACACTCTACATGTGTCCCTACCCAGACCCTTGCAGTTTCGTGCATGACTTGTGACTGTCGTCACACACTGACTGAGCGGTGACGCTGAGTTAAGTGGGAAGCAGTTAGGAAGGTTCCAGGTAGTTTCTCACTTACCGTATCAACGTTTTGATACTTTTTGGTCGTCTTCTCGAAGGCGCTAGACTTTCATAAGAGGTGCGCCTTTTTTTTCTCGAAACCCCTGACTTCTTGACAGAGTTTCTCAAAGCAACCACTCAAGACACAATGTTACATGCGTGCTCAAGACCCAACGTGTGTCTCATATGTTTTTTGCTGTTGTATAGATGCACTTGACATGTCTGACACATGTCATCGAAGAAGACTTATGGCCAAGTACAAATTTATCGATTCCTCGAATCATCTTCTGCTCCGTAGCTCATCCTTGTGAACCATCCACGTTCCACTCAGTGGAACACCTGGTTTTAGAGCACAGTGGCATTGGAGTGACGTCCAACGCATTAACTACAAGGTGAAAACCTCACACGAGTATTCAGTGCATCTTCACCATCCAAAAGCTTGCAAAATTAATGAGGAGAACGATGAACAGTTGAGCGCACCCAACGACAAGCAACAATAAATCAGGCTGTGGAGGATTAGCAGCATGCAAGAAACAACGTTCTAAGGATGAACCAGGCAGCAACAACCTTTTTTTTGAATGGCACATCACAGACAAATCAGACAGCCAACCCAGTGATGGACCCCTCAGGCTCGGCAAACACTTCGCTCCCATCCTTGCCCACCAAGATGACACCTGGCATGATAGAGGCACTGGTAGACAAGCTCGCATTAATCAAGACTTATGTCAAAAGCTGCTGGGACTGGAGAGTTTCAACACCGCAGGTTTAATTTTTTCTAAACGCTTTGCAAAGTGTTCAAGAAAATTTTAATTTTTTCTAAACGCTTTGCAAAGCGTTCAAGAAAAGATTAAACTTATGTTAGAAGCTGCTGGGACTGGAGAGTTTCAACACCCATCTTTTGGAGCAACCCCACGCGTCAATGGAGGAGCTTCAGAATGTGTGTGTGTATGAGAAGAACCACTCATTGAGAGGAACATTCAACGATCAAGTGAGCCCCCAATTCGACCCGCACATCATGAGTTGCTTGAACCTGCAAATTCTGAAGGACCAACGATTCGGATGTGGCTAACATGTTTGGAGATGTACTTAAGCACTGCTGGGGTCAACAACGACAGGAAACAAATCGACCTCACGGCCTTGCTTTTGCATGGCATGGCGTTGAGTCGGTGGTTTGATCCAAAGATTGTCCAATGGCAGCGGTAGACTAGCGGGGCTAGACGAACGCCTCTTGCGACCGCTCTCATATCGTCGACTACAGGATGTTGATTTTTAAAACGCTTTGCAAAGCGTTTAAAAAATCAACATGCGACCGCTCTCACATAATCGACTGCAGGCTTTGTTTCTTCTTTTGAAATAATCAATCTAACATGGCACGACTCACTGACTACACAGGAACGCCGGTGACACGCAAAGAGGAAGCGGGTACCTTTTACCCTTCCCATGACCCTTGCAACATCCGCGACCTTGGAAGGCAAGGACGGTAGCACCCGAGGTAGAAGGGGAAGAGGAGGAGGAGAAAGAGGATGTGGAGGAAGAGGAGGAGGGAAAAGAGGCAGTATTGAGGGAAGCAACCCCGGTGATTAGAGAGCAGTGAAGACACTTGTTCCAGAGGATAGTCCACCGGGCAAGGAGGAACTCTACGATGAAGTTTGACGCCAGGCAGTGACTTCGGCAAGACAGGCTGGGATGTGAGGCATTGTAGTTCTTCTGCCTTGACATCATGCAAAAAGGTCGGAGAGCTCAGGAATGAGACCATTGACCATAGTGATGACGGCGGATATCTTCCTTGGCGCAGCCTTGCCAAGCTCATGGAGGAGCTTGAGCCCTCGAGCCCAGCAGGCATCAGCCGTCTCATCAACATGGAAAAGAAGTGTGCTAAATTGGAAATTGAGTGCACTTTGAGTGGCTTGACTGGTGATGGTGGTGCGGGGGTGTCGGCAAAACGTGGTGTACACACCAACCAGGTCAGCCGGTCAGTGGGTGGTGGGATTGATCTTACAAGTATTGCATCATCAACAAGATGCTCATGTGCAGCAGGGATGAGAGCATGGACAGTGCAGGGAGCTTCAGAAGGGAGAAGTGTGAAAGGAGGGTCGGTAGGAGGATTGAGAGTCAAGTAGTTTTCCCATAGAAGTTCCCCCTGAGCCCAGGTGCTGAAGCGTACATCCCAGGAGGTGAAGGCAAGATCGGGTCAAAGGCCTGGTGGTTAGGATAGAAGCCAAACTTTCAAGTTGCAGCGGAAGGAGTGGAATCAGAAGGGGTAAGAACATCATTGGCAGATCAGAGGTGCTAGCAGCAGGAGTGCATGAGGAACCAGCACCGTTGTTGGCGGTGGCACAAGCAGCAACAGCATCGGATGCGGTGGGCAGACGTGATGAGTTGACCATGATGAAGACGTTAAGGTGGCACTGGGCATGGGAGAATCACTGCTGAAGGTGCGGCATTGACGCACTTGGAAGTCGGTGCTGCAATCGGCAGCTCAATTTGCAAGCGTGACGGTGAGAACTACCTGTGTCACGCAATGCACGCGTCGGGAGTTGCAGGAGGCTGCTGCTCTTGCTGCTGCTGCGCTAGAGCCTGCTGCTGTGACTGCTGGCTGCTGCTGCCGCTGCTGCCACTGCAGTTTGCTGCTATTGCTATAATAGCTACCCTGCTGCAGCTGCTGTTGCTGCTGCAGCCTGCTGCTGTTGCCGTTGGTTGCTGTGCTGATGCAGCTGCTACTGGCTGCTGCTGCTGCTGCTGCTGCTACTTTTCCATAGCCCACTGTTACTGCTGCTAGCTACTGCTTCGTAGCTGCTCTGCTGCAGTTTCTGTTGTCACTCCAGCCCACCGTTGTTGGTGCTGGTTGCTGTTCTGGTTGTTTTGCTGATGCAACTGCTATTGCTCTTGTAACTTGCTGCTGTTGCATCTGGCTGCTGCTGTTGCTGCTGCTGCTGCTGTAGTGAGCTGCTGATGCCTGTTGTTACAGTCGTAGTTTACTTGCAGCAGCTGCAAGGTTTTTGGTCTCGTACATGACTGCACCTACTATACTGCTTTGTATAGCTGCAAAGGCTTTAGTGGGTGTGACAACAGTGTGGCTGCTGACGACGGTGCTGAGAGGAGCAAGACACTGTTGCAGGAGCCACGGGTGGCAGATGCTGTTGTGAGCTGCTGCTGCAAACAATGTGGCTGCTGTGATGCTTGGATGGTGATAGCACTGGGTCCCAGGAGTTGCAGCTGCTGGTGTCCAAGCGAGGGCAGTGAGCACATCAGCAAGAGGAGGCGGAGACAACTTCAGCCAGCACTCAAAGCGGGAGGGAGTGCGTGGGTGCATGGACGCCACACATGTGGCCAGTTTTCAGTCCAGGGTTGTGGCTGCTAGCATCAGTGGCATAGCAGGAATGTGCAGCAGCTATGCGTGCTGCTGCTGCTGCTGCAACCAAGCGGGTGTGGCAGTGGCAGCACAGGTAGTCACCACCACAACTGCGACGTTGAGGCAATATCGCAAATTAGTTCCTCTCTCGGCTCGCGTTGCTTCCCCTTGCTGTGATACCAGTGGGTAATCACGCTGGGGGAAGGAGAGAGCACCAGCGTCAGGTCAAGGAGGAACACGAGGAGCCATGGAGTTGGAGGTCTTGCAAGAGTGCAAGGGGTCGCGATAGAACACGCGAGTCACAGGACTTAGAACTGTTAAGCAAGAAGCCACCAGGTTACAACCGAGTGAGCAGCGGGCTCAGCATTGCTTGCAGTCCTCATGGACTGGAGGACTCGACCCCCCCCCCCCCCCCCCCCCTCCCCTCTAGGATTATTCTATAGGCCTGCGCAGTGAGATGCCAGATAAAATACGGCAGCATGTAGTCTGAGAGAAGTCCCGGCTATCTAATCCAAGACAACAGAACCAACAACAAACTAGAAATGCACTATTTTTTTGTACACAGCCACAGAGTTTTCTGCAAGCCTGTGAAAGGCACAAGAGTGTACCACTGGGCCACCACTTGAAACACTTTCACGTGCTCCACTGTGACGCTGTTGTAGCGCCCTCATGATAGTGCGATTGGTGGTCGGACCTATCCAAGTTTAGTCACTCACATCAGTGTGGTGAGCATGCAACGATGCTTGAGGTCACTACCTGCCTGTGACGTAAACTGACATTGACTTCTCGGCTGAGTTTTTGAATGCAACCACTCTCGACCAGGCGTCGCACGCATCGATCAACTCAAACTCTCAAGACCCAACATATGCCTCAAAGTGTTTTTTGCTGTTGTATATGTGCATTCAGCATGTCTGACACGTGTCATCAAAGTACACTAACTGCTAAATTCGTGTTATCCCATTGTCCCAATCCCCCAAATTGTCTTCTGCTCTACACCTCATCCTTGTGATCTGTCAATGTTCCGCTCAGTATAACAGAGGGGGGAGGTTTATGAAGGGACCGAGAAGGGGGATACGTTGACTTATCAAGAAAACAGGAAGAGGGAAAGGAGGAAAAAGGAAAAGGAGAGACATTACCATGCTGCCTCTTACATTCTCCGTGAAATTTTTGTATGTCATGCTTATTCAGTGCAAATCAAATCCTAGATTTAGTAATTGAGGCACGTAACTAGTTCAAGTTCAGATCACATTCGCCTATCCAGTTTGTTAACACAAACAAAAAACCACTGGCATACACGGAAAATGTCAACGATGAGCCATGAACCTACCAGCGCAAGTGGCACTAAAGCAGTGACTAGGGGGGGTTGAAGGTCTGACATGACTGACCGTTGGTTGGCCGCGTCAGACTCCCGGATAGGTGTCCCAAGCTGGAGGTCCCTAGTTTGTGGGGGGATCTTCGAGCGTGGAAGGTGAACCGTTCTGTTCCCCTTCAACGCCAGCTATTCGACTATGAAGTGGTTTAGTGAATTCCTAAAGGAATGCAAAGTTGCCAAAATTCCACTCACCTTTATGAGAACTTTGATTTTAGAATTTGGGAAAATGCAAGAGTCAATAAGGTAGTTATGATGTCTTTCCTTAACCACAACTGACTGAGGCAGGGAGCTACCTGTGCATCAAAAGCTGAATTGGGGTTTGACCTAGTCCCCAAAAATACAAAATAGGTTGATACATAGGTGGAGATGCAAACACTACAGGAAAAAAATGCTGGTTGCTCCGTTTCTTGTGGATGACTTCTCAATGACTGTAGTGGACCAGATGACAAGTAAACTCAGAGTTTGCGACTGAAGGTTGGAAAGGAACAAAGGCTGCAGCAAATGATGGTAACCATAACGTCCACGCTTGTTGCTTAGTCTGCCCCCTTAGTCTGCTGCACTAGAGTCTAAGTTTGAGAGCTCTGGTTTGTTACTCAGAAGTGCGCGCGCCAGAGTTAGTACCAGATAGCAGCTGGAATGAAGCAATGACTCATGAGGAATGAAGAATGAGCAACCAACTGAGACCACTCTCAGTTCTAGCCTCACCACAGCTGTGTGACGCTTGCTACTCAGAAAACCAGCCAACCAGGAAAATTCTAGCATAATCTTGTCTGGGATAACTTTCTAGGCGAGCCCTGCCAGTCACCAGACAACCCAAACCCCGGACGTTGTCCGTTTTGCCTAAAAACTAGACCATACCAAAATAGCCACGCTGTAAAAGCAGTCATGCAGTCAGAATCAGCAAGAAAAATAGCTAAAAGGAGTTATGGCTGCCCAGAATTAGGCGTCGACTGCACTATTTTAGAGAGCCAACTACGACTAGTGATGACATGACAGCCAAGGGTAGCTGCTGATGGAGCTCTTCGTGCGAGGGTATAGAATCAGAAGCACGAGGAGAAGGAGAACCACACGCTTAGCTTCACGGCAACACGTCCACTCCACCGAGCAGCACTCCGTCGGCTTCAGCGTCCATCCAGTCTGTCGTCTGCACAAGCATGTACACCAGCTGGGAGGCCACATTATGAGTCAGTGAGGCAGTGCAAAGACAAAAAAAAAAAAACAGTGTGCCCTCCATCCCTGCAGCATCCATTTCTATGATATCTTGTACACAAATCAGCTCACTGAAAAGCACACCAAAGATTACACTCCATTCAGCCTCCTAGTTCATGGCTGCCCAAGCGCATGAGCAACAGATTGATGCAACGTTATAGGATAATTATCACAGGTGGAATCAGCTGATGATCCGAAAAACGATGCAGCATATTCTTTTCTTGAAGGTGACAAGTTTTGTGAGGATAAAGCGTCAGTGAATGAGTTTTCTCATTGCCCTTCATAGGAATTGCATGCACACATGCCTTACGAGGATCCGGATGATGTGCATCAGGCATCAAGCCCTTGTGAGAAAAAACAATCATTTTCCTATCACACCTCTTTTTATCTTTCTATATGGTTTCCAATTGAACATTTTACAAATCCTTACATGGCCTTACATGCCCTGACATACCCTTTTTTTTCCCAACACCCGTTTCCAGCCTGTCCAATACACAAGCCCAACACACCTTCAGCTGTTCTTGCATGCTCTGATATGTTCTGGAACACCCTTACATTCGCCCTCACACGATGTAGCACACCCTTACATGCCCCTGAATTCCAGGGAGCCTTTGAATAGGGCCTCAAAAAATCTTGCACACCCAGACACAACTTTTTAGGACCTTTCATTTCTCACACACCATGTCCTTCATTTTCACACCACTGCACATGAACGGTCACTTATCACATACAATGCACCTTGACCAATCGGATAGAAACCATGGGTACCGAAAGCTAAACCTTTGTCACCTGCTGTTTTCCTCATCGTGTGTTCCCTACCTGAAGACTTTCCGATCGTGCAGCGTCACTTCACCGCACACCAAGACGTGATTAGGGAGGGCCATCCCTGGGATCTGTGTGCTACGACCTGAGCACCGGAGATCTTTCACCTATGCAAGGTACGTTTGAGACAATGGTTGAATGGGCAATGATTCTGGGCGACGCAAGGGGCTCCCATTTCGCCCACTCTGTGTTTCTTTGACATGTGTGGAGCCGCTCCACCTACTCATGCAGATTCCTTTGCTGACCTTGCCTAGAACACAGCAGGCAAACTAAGTCTTAGACGTTTTGAAAAACGTCTGAGACTTAATCTTCCCGCTCGACCTACACATGCAGATCCCTATGCCGACCTTTCCTTCAACACCACCGATGAGCAATGCCACATGTGGCACTGCTCGCCTCACCCCAACACTGCAGTTATCATCTGAAATTCTGGTTCTGTTTTAGCTTTTGGAGGCAGAAATCGCAAGTTATGGAGTGGAACCAGAGAGACCTTGCGCAGTGGAAAACATCACAGAAATTGGTTATGAAATAAAAGGGAACTGGGAGACGTTATCTGTAAGAACGGAAGAATATTCCTGGAAGCAGTATGGCAGGAATTATTTCATTCACAAAGCGACAGAGAACTAGATTCAACTAGAAGTTACCGACCGCAAGAGATTTGCACGTGTGCAGGTTCAATGGCAATTTCCCACAAGCCGAATTCAACAGCAACGTGCGTTGGTAGGGTGGACTACACCGCCAGTGTGCTTCAATGCACAGAGGGGAAAACCCTACACTCCTGTAAAACTGGATTTATGGAGGAGGATACATACAGTAATAATCCACAAGATCCCAGCCACAACTAACTGCTAAACATTCTTCATGGGTGGAGAGAATATAGTTCCACCGCCTCGCGGTTGATAATGCCGGTTCAGTTAGCTCTGTCTTTCTGCGGGGGTGATTCCCGCTCTACGATGCTGCAGACTGAAACCTCGGCTGTGTCTCCCCACTGCTTCTGCTGCTGGTCCTGTGGCTTCTGCCGGCAGCTCCTGTGGTGGCAGTTGTGGATCAGCTTTCAGCTCGGGGCAGTGCTGCACCATCCATGGATGGCGAAGCACCTCGGCTGCCGATATCCTCCTGCATGGGTCCCGCTCCAACATCCGAACGATGAGATCAACGGCAGAGGCTGAAATGCTCTGCCATGGCTGTCTGTGAAAACTAGGCCGATTCCTCCTGATTGCAGCGAATATCTCCTCGGAATTTCTGCCAATGAAAGGGAATTTCCCAGACAGCATGGTGTAGAGCATGACGCCCATGCTCCACACGTCCACTTCCTGACCGTATAACCGACCCTCCACCACCTCCACCGCCATGTAGTTGGGGCTCCCCACTCGGGCCGTCAGGGTCCCCTGCCCACCTGTTCGCAAGATGGCGCACTGGCCAAAATCAGCGATCTTGACCGATATCTGCTGTCTCTTTCTGGGAGGCACCTCCTCGTCTTCCTCCTCCTCCCCGAGGAGCAGGATGTTGTCGGGCTTGAGGTCGCGGTGCACAACTCCTGCTGCATGCATGCGGACAACGCCCTCCGTAATCTGGTTCAGAATGTGCGCAGAGCATGCCTCGTCCAGCCGCCCTTCTTTCATGATGTGCGTGAGGAGGTCGCCGCCAGCGCACAGCTGAAGAATGAGGTGCACCGCTTCGGCTTTCTCATCCACAAACACTTCATGCATCTGCAGTAGGGAACTGCAGCCGGCAGCATCAGCAGCAGTAGCACGGCCAGAAGCATAAGCAGCAGCAGATGGTGCTGCTGCTGCAGCAGCAACAGCAACACCACCACCACCACCACCATCACCACCACCACCACCACCACCACCACCACCACGACCACCTCCACCACCTCCACCAGAAGGACCGGTTGCAGCAGGGGTTGTGAGGGCCACCCTTCCTGCCAAGGTATCCTGGAAGCACCCACGCTCAGTGT
>SZWC01008724.1:25813-37871 GCA_023375785.1 Penium margaritaceum
TTTGGGTTTGTGTTTGTATTGGGGCCCGGTTGACACTCTTCTGTGGTGCCGAGGACGCAGGCTGCTGCACCTCCCGTGGTGCTGCTGCTTGTGGAGGCCACCGCTGCCAACTGCGCAGGTAGCCCCCCAGCTTGGCGTGGGCACTGTGAGATGCGTCGTTCGTTTCAGTGGCAGGTGAGAACGGAAACTGAAAACGAACGGCGCTGTGGGGCAGCCACTACTCCACTGCTGGTGCTGATAAGCTCCTCCCCGCTGCTGCTCGCGCCTCGCCATGACTGGCGCCGCCACGACTCTCGAAGCCATCGCCGTCTCCTCTCGTGCGGCGCAACAATCTCGTGATGAGATTGGAGGGGGGGGGGGCGCTATGGTGCCCCGAAGACGAGCTTGAAATCGATGGAGAGCGGAAGAAATCAAGTTTGTTTTCGGGCCCTGTCATTGGGCAGGTGCCTGCCGGACGCTTGTAAATTCCAGTCTGTTATTTTTCCACATCCCGGTATGGGGACTGGAGCTGTTCGAGGCCGTTGGAACCCTTGCGCGCTGGACGGAGGAAGAAACGCAGTAAAGATTTTTTTTTCTCAACGTTTCTCCGAAAGTTCCCGGGTCTCCCTGATTTCAAAGCGGTGGATACGCTTCGAGCGTGCCGCGCCGTGGGATCAGGATGGTTCGGGGAAGCCGGGCCTGCCCTTCTGCTCGCAATGCCACGGAGAGCGTGGCCCCCGCGCCTCCCTCGCTGTGGGGTCATTTTTTTCGTTTGGCCATGTTTTTGAGTATCCTTCGAAAACTGGCCGCGGCTCGGAGTCGTCATCCATATTGGCCATAAAGTGGCGCTCGCTATCAGATTTGGCCATAATTGACTGCGCTCCGCAACCTCCCATACTATTTGAGTCATAATGAAGCGCGCGCCGGCTTCTCCTTTCAAATGTGGCCATAAAGTTGGCCGGCGGAAAAAGGATCGCGCGAGGGAGCAATATTGACAAACGAAGCGCCGTAACCCCTCGGGTGAACTCCGAAAGCCATACTCAACATTGATGAGTCCGAAAATGGACATGAAGAGAGGAATATTAACCTTCTAGCACGCTCCAAGAAGCCAAGCAGGAGAAGCACAATGACAAGAAAAACGAAACAACAGTGGGAATTTTAAGAGACTTAAAAGCATCTTAACTACTAGAATAGGTGATTGGAAGCAAGAACTATTTACGCGGCCCTTGTAGGGTTAAAAAATTTGGTAAACTAACGTCCTTCAAAAACAAATTCATACAAGTTTTCAATGCATAATAAAATATTACTTATATATTATTTAATGAATTTTCATAATTTTAATGTATCTTTTCCATGCATTTTACCCTTTCATATAACAAAACAGATAAATAAATACCCTTTGAATCACATTGTATTTCCTTAAAAATAAAATTTAACTCTTAAATCTTGATTGAAACCAAATTAATCAAAATGTGTTATTAATTAATATCGGCATGATACTTCTCAATATAAGTACACGTATAAGCATAATCAATTCTTGAAATCATGATCATGTAACATTTTCCAAAATTCAATACTCATGAAATGAATTTCACATTTTATTTGGCAATTTTTGTTAATTAAGCCAAATGATCTCAGTTTACCATTAAATCAAGTTATTATATAATGTTTATAAACAAAACATCCCATTCAAAAATAAAAACCGATCATAAGTTGAATAAATTAATACAAGATAGCAAAATTGTTCAATTCCATTACAATTTATCAATATATTAAACTTATCTTAAGATCCAATTTCAACAAATTTTTACATTGCATTGATTATTTACAATGATAAGCCGTCGATGAGCCATAAATATTAAATAATACAATAATGTTTTGATTTAAACACAAAATAATATTTGGGCCTTTGAATATAAATTAAATGATTTATTCTATGAATTTATGATTATATTATTTTAATAGTTTTATTTGTTTTAATATATAAATAGATGTACATTTGTTCCTAAATATCATTTACATTCCATTGGTTAGATGTCAAATTTAATCTTATTTTTATGTGATAATTGAGTATTTTATATGAAAATGTTTACATGATTGTTTTTAAAAACCTAGTTTTATGTTAAATGTATGTTTTTCATTAGTTATGTTTGTTTTGGACATTATATTTCTTCAAAATATAACAGATTGCATGGCAAGTAAATGTATTTAGATTTAAATCACCTATTCTGGTAATTAAGATGCTTTTAATTCCCTTAAGATTCTCACTATAGTCTCATTTTCCTTATCAATGTTGTTCTACTGCTTCGCTTCTTGGAGCGTGCTAGAAGGTTAATATTCCTTTCTTCATGTGCATTTGTGGACTGAAGAAAGAGAATGGCTTTCGGAGTTTGCCCGAGGGGTTACGGGGCTTTGTTCGTCAATATGGCTCCCTCACGCGATCCTTTTTCCGCCGGCCAACTTTATGGCCACATTTGAAAGGAGAAGCCGGCGCGCGCTTGATTATGGCTAAAATAGTAAAGGAGGTTGCGGAGCGCAGTCAATTATGGCCAAATCTGATAGCGAGCGCCACTTTATGGCCAATATGGATGACGACTCCGAGCCGCGGCCAGTTTTCGAAGGATACTAAAAAACATGGCCAAACGAGAAAAATGACCTCGCTGTGGGCCCTTAACGCATTGACGAAATATTCAGCATCTTCTTCGAGGTTTATCATAAGCGAATTCAGCTCCCATTGGCGGAAGCTTCGAGTCATTAATTTGAAGTGTTTGGTCGAGTTCAGATCGAATATGAGGAAGAGTTGTATCTTCCGTATTGCATTTCTTGTCGTCGGTTTGAGACTTTCGGTGGAATTCGGCGAGGGACAAACACGGAAGGCAAGTTGCACGAGTCAAGGCGTCCGGAAAAGTCGACGGAGGTTGGAAAGGGCGGCACAACTGTGCGCTTGTGCGCGTCGGAATCCTCTGACTCCGAATGAACAGCATTCAACCGGAAGTGAAAACAGACTTGAAACGTTTCTTTTGCCCATAGTCTCAGTGTTATGCCTAGGAGAGAGTAGATGGTGAACAGGTAGAAGTTGCGAGGCAGAACACGATTCAGAATTTGTGATACTTTGGAATAAGAGATGATTATAATTCGATTAAAATTTTCAAATCTATTGAAAATATTTATAAAAGTGTCGAGTTACGAATGAGGCATAGTCAAAGTCGTTCGATCGATTGCCGAGGGACGCGTGCACAGTCGCGTCCTGAGTGGTCAGATTCGAAAGGGTCCGTTGATAAATTGGGTTTCTTCAATAATCTATGGTAAAGATGCGAGATGCATATTTATAAATCTATGTTAGTCTCGGTGCGTCGAGAAGTCGACCAAAAGGTCGCGATTCTTATGTTTGTTGGTTCGCGAGAGTGGTCGAAGCTTTCGAATGGTTTCGGAATATCGATTGAGGTTTCCCAGTTTTCCCTCGAACGTCAGGGTGAATATAGCAGTTCTCACGACGTAGTGGACTCTTTGTGTAATAAGAAAAATGCCCAATCAGAATGTAATAGCCACTGGCTGTTTTGCGACTAACTGTAAAACCAAAACGTAGGCCCTCAGAATAGTCGTCTTAGGAGGACAAGCAAATGGTCGCCTCAACCATTTTGGCTGAGACGAATAGCGCCACAAACGGACATAGTTGTCATATGGCATTTTTGTAAACATACAACCTAAAACCCTATTGTTCCATGTGGCATATCCACGTGGGAACAGGACCCTAGCGGCCAACTAGAGGGGAAGAGGAGTGACGTGATGGAACATCCATCACAGTACTCCTCTTGCCTTGAATTCGGCCTATGAACCGAATCCGGACTAGAGTCGAACTAGCCTCTAGACCAATATTATTTTTCGGACCGCGAATCGTCGAGACACCAGTCTTGAGCCCCCGAAACCCGAGAATCATAGTTAAATACCATTTTTAGGATAAAAAATGGCCCGTACTCTACACGGAAGGATTAGGAACTTGTGTACGTCTGATGTGTAACACTCATGCGGGAGGGGGACTTCAAGCACCAAAATAAGTTGAGAATTTAAACCAAGCCCTCCATGGATAGCTTCAAGGGAGGATGAGGAACTATCTATGCATTTCCAACTAAGGAAAGAACCATAGTAAATTTGGATTCGGCACCAAGGTTCAAAAATCAAGAATTTCATGTACCGAAGGTACGAAAGAAGCCACATTAAAATGATTGTACACAAAAATGAGCCTTTCAAAACTTTAGTCGTGTTTTCAGAGCAAATAATAATAATAACGTATCACGCATGGAGGAAAAGTTCTTGTATGTCCGGAGTGAAGAACATGGATGCCCATCGTTTTTGCAAAATCAGGTGGAAGGTGGAGTGGATGACGAACCAGACAACATTGAATAGCAGGGTTTGTAGAGACCAAGTAGAATTCCTGCAGTATTTAAAACAAAACGTTGAAACTGAGTACGACCAAACATGGATTACAAGCACTTAGGAGCAGGACCCCTTCTTTTAGTGGGGGCTTGTGAGGTGAACATGTCTGCTTGGGGAACAAACAACGTTTGGGAAAATGAGAAGTATGATCAATAAATATTGTTTTCAAATCGATGTTAACTTTTTGAACTATCGATCGCATATGTACAAGTATAGAAAGAAGAATAAGGATCACTCGGGGTCTCGAGCGCTCGAGTGAAACAACATGTGTGATTCCACATCATGAATTATTGCTTCATGAAAGTCCACCGAGAAATGAGAGGGTTTTGAAAACATCTAAGGGCCTCTTTGTAAAACTTTAGCATCCTTGACTAAACAATACAAAAAGATCCATGGACTTTTAGATAGTTCTGTCAAAGTTCCTAGAATTCGGTTGAACGTGTTCAAGTCTTTTGCAGCGGAGATCATTGCAGTTTCCCAAATGCCTGCGTTTGGTCAACAAAAAAATTAGAGTTTGACGCAATATTCCACTCACAAAGTTTAGCGACTTGTGTACGTTCAGGACATAACGCATCCCCTCTCTCCCTTCCCAGTGCGTTATGAGGAATGAGCGAGTGCTGGCTCATATAGCCATGAATCTGCTGATCTACATTCCATTGGTTGTTGTACGGGTCCCAACTCTTATCTGATGCGTCATAACCCTTCTACGTGACGAGATACTCCGCAATCTTGCCACGTCATTGGTGTCAAATAATGTTTGTCTCTAGTAGGGAAGTTCTTGGTTGGATCCGCATTGATTTCGGCAAACCTTATCTACAAAATTGAGTGGCTAGCCATAATGTGAGGCAGTCAAAGCTACATGTGTTTGTATATCCTCGGTGACGAATGGAACCACATTGTTACGTTTCTTGTCTCCGCAATCGTCCTCAACATCTGATGTTTGTTGAGCTTAGTAAGACGTGATCATACACTTGGAAATTAGTGTCATTGTATGCATGTTGCCTTCTCACGTCATCCATACTTGGGTCTTTTCTCCTATCTGACGTGTCTTGTCCGAGACGTTGCAAAGTTCTTGACATTGAATGTCGATTGCTGGTTTGCTTCATTGACTCTATAAGCCGCCAAAGTTACGACTAATTTGTTATAATCAACCTCTGAATGTATTCTTGCCATGGTTGCGACTGTCACGTAGTTGAATGAAATCTTGACGGTAGTTTGCCTGATGCGTCTTTGTGCCATGTGGCTTGCATAAAGTTGAAAGCATATACTGGAGCATCTAATTTGTTTACTTTGTCCTCCCATCAGTCAAATGACAAAAGGCCGTCAATAGCTAATTTTTTTGGCCGTAGTGAGTCATTCTTTCACACCAAACGTTTCTAGTAATCCTCCCATCTTTGTCGTTGTTGGTGGAGGAGGAAACACCATGTAGTTGGATAATGTCATTGAGGAACAGTGGCGATGATCCCTCTGTGGTGAGCACTTTCATAGTCAACCATGAAGTGTGACATCTTGAAAGACCAATCAACCATGAAGAGAATTGTAACAAGTCTCTTCGATGGGATGGCCAAGCTCATCATGAAGTCCACTCAAAATGATCAACACTCATTCTTCAAGTACCGGTAGAGGTTGAAGAAAACACCATGGATTAGTTTGCCTCAACTTACTACGTTCATACACATCACACCATCTTGTAGTAGTTTGTAGTAACGGTTTGCGTCTTGTCTCACCATTAGTACTTTGGGAGTTTCTTTAGCGCTTTGTCCTAGGCGAACTGTCCACCTGAATCAGTATCCTACCTATTATGCAATGGATTTCTTAGGGGTTCTTCTTCTACTGGTGCAAAGACTTTGCAATTAAGTCACCGTCGCTAGTAAAGTGCATCAAACCAACGATGGTTTTTTTCATACTTGTACAAATCCTCGTAATTCATTGCAGAATGGTCTGTTTATGTACAGATCCTGCTAAACATGTAGCATGTTGATCATGGCCATCAGGCCTGGTCGCCAACTTACATCATCCTCTAGATTTGGTTTTCAAGGTCTGTACTTATTTCATCTTTTGAATTCGGACTTGAGGAGCTCCATCCATCAATTTTATGGATGGTTCAATGTGGCTACCTCTTCAGATGTTTGTGAGCTTGGTGGTCGGTACATAGGATACATTGTCAACATTCAGAGTGGAACCCAACGTTGTGAGTGCATGCACAACAATCAGAATTATATTTTCATGCACCGCATAGTCTAGCTATATCCATGCAACGTTTGTAATGTATAAAGAGCCGGTCGGTCTCCTCCAACATTTTCTTGGAGGAGAACGACTCCGATCCGATCGATCAATAGATCAGATGCGTCAGTTGCCGCATTGTAGGACTTTTTCATTGCCACATCAACTCTACCCAATGTTTTTATGAGTGAGATCAGAGAGAGGCACTGAAACTGCAGTTTGATCATGTACAGTTGCATCTCTGACATAGGTTGATATTGGCTTATTAGTGACTGTCACCGCTTCCTTTTGATCCATCATTATCCGTCTTCCATCCATGATGTGACCCGTAATCTCAATCAAACATCGATTGAAGTTGCATTTCTAGATATCTTTAGGATTTCTTTCTTTTAATGACTTCAAGGGTTTTGAAAGCTGTGTTTAATGCTTCAATGACAAGAAACTACACACCAAGATTTTTTTTAGGTAAACAATAACACAGTCATTGATGTATGGCCAAGAAAAGTTGATGTTTGCTATATGAAGTGTTGTTGGGACATTTTCTACTCCAAATAACATGAATTTGAACCCAAATGTCTTGTAACATCCGTGGAAATCCCTTTGAGGCCGGAGTTGCTTTGTACCATACTTCTGACGTCAAATGCACCGCTTGTCAGGTCCACTAGTGGATCTTACCACTACAAGAAGTATTGTACGAGGATAAGTTTGTGGTCGCTCGTTTGGCATACTCCCCAGAAGTTTACATGGTGGAGTTCTCCAAGTTGCGTTCGGGGAGCGTCATGACGTCCATAAATGGTAAGTCATTTTCTGACACCCATGTCTTGGTCTTCATATCCGATCTCTGAACCATCTCATAGTAAATAAACTGTTAAAGCCCCCCATTGAGTAGTTATGGTACCATTTAATGTTCAATTCACCCCCTCGGTTGCACATGTAGCAGTGTTACCGGCTGGCCATCCTCATACTCCTCGTTGTAGTCTGGAGTTGTAAGCCATTCTGATGGGTGATTGGTTGGCGCAAAAAATAGTCGTCTTTAGACTAGTGGAACATTTTTTCTTCCTTGGTATCAGACTTGGAGCAAAACAGATGCAGCAGATTGAGAAGCGGTAGTAGCAACAACGTCGTAGGAGAACCAACAAGGCATAGAAAAAGCTACTACTTGACAAAGCAGCAGCTGCAACACGCAGTACTAGGACCGTGTGGCAGCAGCAGCGTCAGAAACCATAGTAGAAGCAAAACTATCAATAACAGAAACTGCGTCATACAATAGCACAATCAATATCTTACAGTAGAAACATTGGTAACAGTAGAAGTACGGGCAATAATTTCAGCAAAACTACATGACAACAATAACCGGACTGGTAGTGGGGACTGTTGCGGTAGTAGCAGTTGCGCAGTTGCAGGAGCAAGAGCAACAGGGGCAGCTGATGTTCCACCATGCTCAGTCACGAAAGCTACACAAAATCTTTGCAAGCCTCTGTGCAGGTCCCTCCATCCTCGCCATTGCGGGGATGGAGGGGCTGACAGCCACCAGCAACGTAATAAAGAGATCCCCTCAAAAGGAGGTACCCGTGAAAAGATGGGTACTTGATTAGAAAGGGAGAAGGTCATTTTGTCTCCATGTTTCAACCCCTAGAGAAATATATTAAGTGCTCTTTATTTACAATTTTCACCTGCCGCCAAGCACCAGATAGTAGTAAGTTCACTAGAAGCGTTGGTTGCCTGCCACTGTGGCCAGACCAGACACCGCTGGTGGGACGCAGTCCACCTCAGCTAGCTCAACGTAGAGCATGACCCTGTGGCCAGCTGACCATGTCGTAACTCTTCAGCATTAGGTGAACGGCCTGTGGAAAATCCTAGCAGCCACCACCATGCAGCGGCTTCTCCTTGGCCAGCCTGGTCCCAAGTCTGATACCACAGCCTAAACAGTCACATAGTAGCAACAACAACAGTAGCAGAGGTCAATCTCCAATTTCCTCGGGCCTCTTGGTATTGCGGCTGACACGTAGCGCATGCCAACATTTGTGTAGACACCGCATTTTTACTCGAGGTGGGACAGTTGACTTCTTGGGAGCTGATGTTACTCTTTTGGACTCATTGTATGGATTTATGGCCCTACTATACCTTAAAGTATGACTCCTCTATCGCCTGACTGATGCAGGTCGTGCAGCTAAGGTCCTCGTCTTTTCCACAGAAGAGACTGTTTTCATGGACCTTGAGTCTTTCATCCATGATGCGACTATTGAAACTGACCCCCGTGAGGCCTTGAGTACCCTCATCCCTCCCTGCCGCACCTCTGGTCAGACTCCCAGCAGCTGCCTCCTGAAAAGATTCAATGACCTCAAAAAAAGTGACTCCGAGTGTTTCACTGCCTACTGGCACCATGCGTAGGATCTCCTACATCATCTCCACAAGGCTACTTCTATGTCTATGTTTACGTCTGCATCCCTGCCGCATGCCCCCTAGCATGAGATGAGCATCCCATTCTTTTGTGAGCTTGTTTGTTGCCACAGACCAATGTTATCTACAGCTCGGCAGGCAACTGACATGGCGTCTAGACGCATTAATCAAATAATTGTGAAAAGTGAGCCTGGAACCAAGGCCTTAGCCCTTACTGTCTAGGAAGACTTCACAGAGCTGCACCAAACATGCCCGGTCAGCCACGAGTTGTTGTCTTATGATATTTCTGCTGCATGCGATGTCGTATCCGGCCTTGTCGTAATCATACCCATGCTAAACACGTCTTTCCTCGCCACCCGGAGCTCCTCTTTGATGGTCCCTCCTCCAGGAGCATTCAACGAGGTGCTCTTAGGAGAGGACACATCGTTGTGCCATGCTACCTGTGAGGATGATCTCAGTGCCATTCGAATACGGCAAGTTCATCAACCTTTACTAAGGACGGAAAGGTAGAACACATAAAATGGGTCTTTCATAAGAAATTAAAGCCAATGGCCAACGCAATTGCTACAAGGCTTTGTTGATGGCCAATGTATCCTCATAGCTTGAGGGTGTTGACTTCACGAACCCTTTTTTTTTCCTGTTGGCTGTCTGACCACAGAGACCTTACTCAGCACGAGTGGGACCTGCACCATAGAGTTTTTAACAATGTGTTCTTCAATGAAACCCTAGATGAGGAGATCTACATAGTCCAATCACCTAGATTTTAGACCAGTCACAAGGTTTGTTGCTTCCACAAGGCCTTGAACAGTCGCCACGGTTATGGTACCAGGATATCACCGATACACTAAATCAAGTTGGGTACATGTAGAGTAATGTGGATCCATCTCTCTTCCTTTGACATATAACTAATCACTGAGTCACCTTTCTGTTCTATGTTGACGACTTCCTGGTTACGTTCCCCTCAATGGAGGCCATGAAGGAGGAAAATTCCTCCATGTTTTCTACAAGATGAAGGACTTCGATCATGCAACATTGTACCTCAAGATGGAGATTGTGCGTGATTACTGCCAGTGAATACTCTTGCTTCACCTGGCATGCTATGCCAGCATCATAAGGAAGTGATTTTCTAACCTCTTGGGTGCTGTTCCCTCAGCCTCCATGTCCATCACACCATACATGTAGGATGTTGTGAAGGTGGATGATCCAATACATTTGCGGGAGACAGTGGATGTGACCTTGTACTTGGAACTCATTGAATCTCTCACCTTGGCCACGACCACTCGGCACGCCATTGCATTTGCCTTCAACCTCATTGTATTGCTCTTGTTATGACCTTGGAAGAGAGCCCTTCATGCAGCTTTGGACATGGTGCAATTTTGTTTTTCACGTCGAGCTTTGACTTCTACTTTCATCGTCAGTGCTCGCTGGTGGTTCACGGCTACACAGATTATGACTAGCCCTCAATCCCTCATGTGTGCAGTCCGACAGGCTACGTGTTCCTCATGGGTGGCACTGATGTGTCTCGGGATAGATGTAAGCTTGGGAAGATTTTTATAGCCCATCAGAGATAGGATATGTCACGTATGGTGCAAGGGTTGTTGAGGTAGTGTGGCTATAGCACTTTTTGGCGAATAACATTTGTATGTCATACTCCATCATTCTCTGTTGCAACAACCAGAGTGCTCTTGCCAATAGAGATAATTCCGGTTAGTTTCATGCACGCACAAAACGCACAAAGTGATGCTTAACAAATTGTTGTTGTGCATCACTTTTCACAGGAACGGATTGAGCGGAAGGTGATACCTTACATAAGGGTCGGCGCGTGGATCTGTACCGGGTAACTTCTTGATCAGGGTACAGGCATGGGGAAATTTCTTAGTGGCCATTCATTCTGTTTTGTTCCTTGTTTGAGAATAGCTAAGAATGGGATGTGTGCATGTACATTGTTGATCATCTTGTTGCACACTCATGTCAGTCTTGCACATGTATGGACATGCATACCATCAGGTCATGGATAGGTGTTGCGATGTGAGCCGTCCTCATCTCTGTGATGTGAGCCGTCCCTGTCTCAACTGACTTTGACCACTTGGCAGTTGCCATCGAAGCACCATCGTTTTATGATCCATCTAATTGCAGCAGCAAGACAGTTGCCACAAGGTGCCACAGACTTGCTGGGCCACTCTCCCCTTTCTCTACAGCCTCTAGGGTTTCTCGATGGACCGGCCTTGGACCCGATTTGCATGTTTTGCATTGTATTTCCACCAATCGATGCCAGAAAATTGCGCGTGCGGTCGTTGCGCCTGGATCAAGACTCTTCTGTCGAGTGTGTCATCCACCGTATGCAATGAAGTACTTTTTCTCTGGGCTTGAATGTTCCCATTTTCTCTGCATCTTCAAGGTTTTGAATCTTATGAGACCATAAGTGTCCCTCCTAGCCGTAACCGTGTTGTTCTTGCACCTGCCTTGTGTACTAGTGTGTTTTCTGAGTGGACAGATTTTCCACATCGTTAATGACAAACCTGAGAAGCTTCCACGGAGTTTCTCATCTATTACCATTCTCCCTTTGACTGCATTGGATGTTTTCTCCCAAGGACGAAAAATCCACTTGTCTCCATTCTCTTTCCTCACAGTGGAACGGAATGTGTGTAATAGGTGTCTTGCATCATCTACAACTCTCCGGAATCACAATACTCTTGCTAGACTCGTCAACTTGAGCCAGAGTCAAAACCTCATCCATCATGTTCTAAACTCATTCTTGTGATTCTAGACGTGTGCACACCCTTATCATCCACTTGTGCTTGTGTGCTTTTTCTGGTATTCTTCTGCGTTTCTTTTTATGCTCGTGTCTTTTGTTGACTTCATGTCCAGATCATGTCTGGACACATCTAGAACGGCCTCTTGTCTTGTCCCAAATGTGCACACACACACACACACACACACACACACACACACACACACACACACACACACACACACACACACACACACACACACACACACACACACACACACACATACACAC
>SZWC01008724.1:49718-69912 GCA_023375785.1 Penium margaritaceum
CTCAATTTGCAATGTGCGCTTCTAGTGCGCTCCGGAACCATGCACCAAAAAACTAGTGCACATGAACAGTGCACACTAAAATTATCTCTCTCTCTTTCTCTCTCTCTCTCTCTCTCTCTCTCTCTCATGTGTACATTTACAAGTTTCAGCACAACCTTCCTTGTGTCATACATGATTAGAGCTTTATCTTACTTGAATGTCCCTTCGTACATTTAACTTGGCGTATTTTTGTCAATTCTACTCTCTCACCAAAAGACCATAATAGTATTGAAATTAGTGCAATAATGCTCTAAAATGAGCATGCTCTCGTTGAAAAATGAAGCTCTTGTATTTTTCAAAAGGTGCATTGTTACAAATGTTACAAATGTATCCCCATGTTTCTCATTGCATTGATTGTTTTTTTAAACTTGGCATGTGATATGTGTTTTCGAGTTATTAACAAGGGAAGTCGAAATACAATATTCAGAAATTACATGGAAACTTGTTTTATCATCAACAATGCCTTTACACAGTTAATGTAGCCTTTGACAACTAGACTTACCTTTCGGAAATGGTTCTGTCCGTTATTCTTCCGATGTTGTATCCATGTTAAGTTTTATATCTTTATTATGAATTCACTTTCTCGTACTTGATATCTGAATCGCCCGCTCCCATTAAGAAGGTGGACATGTTTGACTTGATGACCGTCTACTCATATTGAACCTTCTACCTATTCTATCCGAGACATAGTTATCCTGGTGTGACATACCACGGTAGATATGTCACTTGACCTTGAGCAGGGTGGTCCAGTAGTCCCCCAAGTGTACGGGGGTAGTTCATATAGCAGGTGCAGGCGGAATGAGTGATGAAGTGCTCGTATCACGCACTCAATGTGTGAACGATCAATTCAAAAAAAACTTCCCAACGAGATAGAATGTCATTGTTCAAGCAGCAAACCGTCGGTTTCCAGATTAATCTCAAAAGGGCACAAGCCTACATGATATGGAGTTTGAAACCAAACATAAATTGTTTGGGAAGGTCTCCATCCACTAACAGAATATCACTATGTACCAATGTAATGTGTTGCTACATTTTTTTGTACAAAGCTAGAAACAATCCGCCCCTTAGGAGAAAAAATGTTTCATGTATGAATTTTGATTAGAATACATGTGCAAAAAATCGTACATCTTTAACAGAAAAGCGATGGATGATGTATCTCCAGAAGTTTATGGTTCACCTCTGAATGGCCGATATTGCCTGACATCTGGTCAATCGAACGTCAAATTCTTATTCATGAGTTTATTTTCATTCCACATGTACTATCCAGCTACCAGCAATTGCCGGTTCTTGTCACAAATCCAAACTTCTCTCATAACTGGTTTCATTGAATTCTGATGATCAACTCTTTCATCCGATCCATCATTCACATGCGAAAAGGCGTTCAATCCATCACAAAGCCGACCCAAACACACCCACATTTCTTCGTTCTTGCATCACGGACTGCGATGTGGCCGTCGACGGCTCAAGACCCCCTCACACCAGGCAGCCACGGTTTCAAAATTCACATCATTTTGGTTGATGATTTATCTTTTGCGAACTTTCATCGCAATCGTCTAGGGTTTGTTGTGTCAACGGAGAAATGTTAACGATTCGTTCGTGCATTTTGTTTGTAACGGTTGCACACTGAGTGCATGATAAGTGCACTTCCGCAATCATTTCGAGTGCACTTGCCACATTCACCACCCCCATACACTAGTGGGGCTCTCTAGACTGTCTTATGAGTAGTAGAGCAATGAAACAGGCGAACCATTGTGATATGTGATTTTCTGCGAGTAGTCGGCCGTCAAGTGTGACGTGGACCGATGATTCCAGCGACAATCCAACAACACTTGCTCGTCGATTGTACAAGCAGACGATCTAGATACATCCATTTCTGTGTTTTCAAGATGTCCCTGACATTTTCCACTTAAATAAAAGAGAAAATAACATTGAAGCTGCAGAGAAGAAAAAGTTCAATAAAAAAAGGGATATCTCTTAAAAAACAGAATGATTGTCCCCAAACTTGCATTGTGAACACAATTCTTGTGAGACACGTGGAGATGACTTTGTAACAAAAATTTGTTTCCAACATAGGAAAGAACACACATTTTACTCTTTCTATTTCTTTCGTATCAGCTTAGATTAATTATTTGTTAAGAACTACAAAAAAACGAGTCTCTCATTTCATAAACATGGACCCCCAGTAATGCCAAATGTCATGCACTAGCTCCACACACTAAAATCCTTTCCTTATGGAAAATTCTTTGTACATATCAGAAAAAATTCAAGGTTTTCTAGGACACATAAGACAGAGTAGCACACTTAGTGCGCTATTGGTGTGTTTTAGTATGGGGACCAAGCGCACTTGCCATATACAATATGCCCACACACTGGGGTCCTTCCAAAGAAGAGAATTTTTAGGCCATACAAGACAAAATGGAAGGTGTGCTAGGACATATGAGACAAATGAGCACACTGAGTGCCCTCTTAGTGTACACTTATATGATGACTGAGCACACTTGCCACATACACTAGCCCCACGCACTGAGGTCCTTCTTAAGAAGAAAGTTGTTTTGCCATATAGGACAAAAAGCAATGTTTACTTTGACATATGAGACAAATGAGTGCACTAATTGCGCCCTCAGTGTCATTTTGTATGGTGCGTGAGCGCACTTGCCACATGCCCTAATCCCACGCGCTGGAGTCCATCCTAGTAAGAGATATCTTTGGCCATATAGGACAAACCTGCACTCTTCTCATACACTATGAAAAGAGTGTAAGGATTGGTGTAAGCTACTCCCTTGTAAGTGCGCATACTAAACGCACACACTAAAAAACCAATTTATGAAATGGCCCTGATTAACCATACCTCCATACCACCCCCACCTTGTTGCGCAATGATGGTCACTTCTCCAAATCTCGCTCCACCGATTGTCACCCCGAATCTTACCCTAACGAGCATGCCCTTGAGCGTCCTTTAACTTCTGCACCTTCGCTCTTACAAAGATGATGGTGTGATGGGCTCATAGCATATTGTGTTTTTGACTCTGATGAAGCCCTTCGTGGCACTTTGTCTGGGGCTATTCAATGTGTCTTGTCATTTTATGATCATCCATGGATTGAGGATTGGTAGTCTCACACCATTACAAGCTGGCTGGATTGATACTAATCCTCTCTTGTTGCACCATCTAGCACTGTTACCGTCTGCCTCATTCTGTCGTCAGTTCATGTCTCAAGATGCTTTCTGGATCATGGATTCAGGGACCACCCATTGCATGATGTCATACATCCCCTCCTTTGTCTCCTTGGCCCTGTCGAATTCTTCTGCTGTGTTTGTACTAGGTTTGGACAACTCCTCCCTATTCAGGGTGTTAATGACATTCGCTTTGTTGGTGCAAGTGGGGACCTGTTCCTCCAAGCTATGAGTGCCAGATTTGGAAGTGAGCCTACTATCCGTGACCACCCTTGAAGAACAGGGCATGTATTTTACGTTCAACCGCGGTGTCTTGCCACCCGTCACTCTCTCCATTATTTCCTCTGACTGGGTGGTTCTTTGTGGTATCTGCTATGATCGCTTCTTTCACAATCCTCTCTCTCCTCCCTCGTCTCTCACTACTTCTGCCTTTGTCCACGTTGGTCCCACCTTGGCCCCTGGCCATATCAACCTCTTCCACCACCGACTGTGCCACATTATCACTACCGCCACTACTCGCCTCTTTTGCACCCAACCTGCTACTAGGCTCGACTCTTCAGCCTTCCCAGTGCCTTTCTCCATGGAAAATGTGATGAGGAAATTTACATGGTCCAACTACATAGATTCACGCAGACACCACGATGTTGGAACCAAGAAATCACCTCTACACATAAAAGGGGGTATTTCACAGGAGCACAGTCGGTCCCGCTCTGTTTCTTAGTGCTCCCTCCGCCCCTCTTGTGGCCATTCTTGTCTATGTCAATAACCTACTGACTACAGCTCCCAACCCTGTAGCCGTTTAGTTTGTAAAGGCATTCTTACAATTGACATACAAGATGAAGGATCTCAGCCCAGCCTGTGTCTTCTTGGGAATGGAGCTTGAGCACGGCCGCTCATGTCAAACACTCCGCATTCACCAAGGCACCTACGTTTGTAGCATGTGGGAGTTCACTGCATCTCTATTGTTTGTGGTCTCCACTGGTTCTACCCCTATGCCCCAGGAGGACAAGCATCACTCAAGTCACTGGATGTGTGGAAACGGGGAGAAGAGGTGGATGAGGCAGAATACTCAAGAGTGATGGACTTACTCATGTACCTTGCTACCACCACTTGTGCTGATGTGGTCTTTGCAGTGAACTTCTTTTCCCAGATCTCCAAATGTCCAAGAGAGCGACATCTTGAGGCTGCATTTCGTGTGGTCTGGTATGCGCTTTCTACTACATACATTGGTCTATACTTTATAACACAATCCCGAGTCATTTCCAATGGTGTTACTGAAAGAAAGTAAGAGAAGCTAAATCTTCTTGATTGGAGAGACAGCTGTGTCTTGGAAAGGCAGAAAGCAAGATTATGTGACTCCAAACTTAGCTCAAGCTGATTAGGTGGCACTAGGCAGATGTGCATGTGAAGTTGTCTCAATGTTTTGCATGCTGCAAAAGCTACGTGTCTGTATCTGCTAAATCTCCTTTCACTGGAAGAACCAAAGCACAAAGGTCATTGTTGAAGATAATGGCATGCACTTCTCTCGCACAAAACATTTCAAATTCGAGCTTCATTTTGTTTGTGAATGCACTGTTTTTAGCATTGTTTTGGTCGTGTGGGTGGAGGCACAATCACATAGAGTTGACCTCCTCTCAAAGGCACACAGCAGGAAAATCTCCAAGTGTGTTGTTCAAGATTTCTGGCTTGCATTTCCCCATGACCTAGTCATGCATGCCCAAGGTGTGCCTGTCGAGTCCACCACCATTCTTGTATGTGTGTGGCATATCATTGGCATGTATGGATTCTATGACTATGGATCATGGAGGAGTCTTGTTGTTATGTCCAATTCATGGCCTCTCACATCTGGAGTGCCCTCTTGTCTGGCCTGACATGCATGCGCACACAACTACCGGGGATTGAGTAACATGGTGGCGCCTAGAGATCTAGCTCTCAAGACTAGATCTCACCACATTGAAGCCGGTACATCCATGCGGCTATTGGACTCTCCCATGATGTGACCTGGAACAACACGTTGATCTCTTGACTTTTGATCTCCTGGCTTTTGGCTCTGCTTCTGGAGGAGGTTTGAGCTGGAACATTGTAAGATGAGCTTGAAAACCTAGGCAGCAGGTTGGGGCAGCAGCCTTGTTGATGCAGCGTGCGGGCTTCCACGCTCGTTGCTTAAGTCAGCTGCCCCCTCAGTCTGCTGCTCTAGAGTCTAAGTCTGGAAGCTCTGGGTTTGTTACTCAGAAAACGCGCGCACCAGAGTTAGCGCCAGAAAGCAGCTGAAAACTGAAAGTAACTGGTTAGGAATGAAGAATGAACAACAATGGGAGACTCCTCCAAGTTCTAGCCCCCCCCCCAGCTCTGTAGAGATTGTTACTCAACTAACCAGCCAATCAGGAAATAGACCTATTTTCTGGCAGGCAGGGTTTTCTTGGTGAGCCATACCAGACAGCCAACAGCCCAAAACCCGGGCGTCGTCCGTTTTGCCTGAAAACTGGACCGTACCATAATACCGACGCTGCGAACGCAGTCGTGCGGTCAGAAACAGCCAGAAAAATAGTAGCAAAGAGTTATGGCTGCCCGAAACCAGGCAGCGCCTACGATGGTCCATGATGCCGAACAAGGTCATGCAACATGCAACAAGGACCCTAGGCAGAGCATGACAATGCAGACGCGATGAGACGCGCTGGACGCATGCAGACAGCAACTGCGGTGACAGTGGCCGCCGGCAGCACGACCGCCGAGGAGGCCTGCCGATGGAGCTGAGCACGTCACCGGAGAGAGGAGGCTCCAGCGAACTGTGAGTAGACATCGGCGTGCGTCGGCTCCACCGGACGACACTCCATCAGCGTCGAGTCTCGCCGTCAGTCATCTGCACGCCGATGTACACAAGCCAGGAGGAAACAAGAGAGCACAATGAGAGATGCGCAAAAACCAACACTCCCCCATGACTCACAGGCCTAGTGCACATGGACGGACAGAGACACGGTCAACATCCAGACTCCCCCAGGGCACACAGAGACGCAGGCAAAGAAAAAGAGGGCAACTCACAGACGCACGCCGACTGAACTCACAGCCTTCTTGAACGAGTCCCGCTTCAATGCCTTGGTCAAGAAGTCAACCAGCTGCCGTGCTGTCTCAACCCACACGATGCTAATGATGCCGTCATGCAACAACGAACGCACATAATGATACTCAACATTGATGTGCTTTGTGCATGTGTGATGCACACCGTCATTGTTGGTGATGGCCATGGCACTCTCATTGTCACAATGCAAGTTGATGGATGCGACAGACTGACGCATCTCGAACAATAGACGACACAACCACACACTCTCACACGCGCCTGAGCCAAGGGCCACGTACTCAGTCTCAGCAGTGCTACGTGCAATGCACTCCTACTTGCCACTGCGCCAGGATACAGCTGTGCCACCAATCAGAAAGATCCATCCCGTGCGACTCTGACCGTCTGGACTGCCGGCCCAGTCACTGTCGGTGTAGCCCACTGCGATGACGGACGGCTGGCGGCGGAACATGAGACCTCGCCGAGGGGTCAAGACGACTTAGCGCAACACTCGGATCGCGGCCTCAAAGTGGAGGTGACGCGGCTCCTAAGAGAACTGGGCCAGGAGGTTGACGGCGAACGCGATGTCTGGACGCGTCGTTGTTGCAAGGAACATCAGTGACCGATGACCCGCAGATACGTGGTCACATCAACTGGCTCCCCCACAACAGATGGGTCAGGAGTCTTCAGCTTCACCTGGCCATCGGGTGACATGGGTGAAGATGCACTAGGTACAAGGGGTAGGTCCTCGGCAAAGCGATTGGACACGGTCTGCACATAGGAAGCCTGGTGGAAGTGCAGGATGCCCTGGGAGCGATCATGCTCGAGCTCCATGCCCAGGAAGACTCGGGCACACCCGAGATCCTTCATCTGGTAGGCGGCGTGTAGCAATTCCTTGACACGCTAGATGGCGGCCGTGTCTGGCGACGTAATGAGGAGATCATCGACGTAGACTAGAACTGCGGTGAAGGTCTGACCTTGCAGGCTGACGAATAGTGCGGGGTCAACGGTGCTACGCTAGAGGCCGCCACGGAGAAGCGTGCTGCTGATCTCTTGGTTCTAGCACCGAGGCGACTGCTTCAGGCCATAGAGGGCCTTCTGCAGCCGCCAAACTCTCCCAGTGCCGTCGTCGAAGCCTGGGGGCTGCACCATGTAGAGCTCCTCACCCTCTAGTGAGCCATGGAGGAATGCGTTGCTCACGTCCATCTGATGCTGGGCAACCAGGCTGAAGAGCGCCCGGCTAGTGGAAAACCGACCGACTAAGCCAAAGATCTGGTCATAATCGACCCAAGGGACCTGAGCAAACCCCTTTGCTGTGAGGCGGGCCTTGTACTTGTCCAAGGACACGTCAGGCTTCCACTTGCGCCGAAAGACCCACTTGGCACCAATGGCCTTCCGACCTGGAGGGAGGTCGACGAGGTCATACACGTGGTGCTGTCAGATAGCGGCGAGCTCCTCGGTGCAGGTAGCATCCCAATGTGTGGCCTCAGGAGAGGCTCGAGCCTCACATAGGGTGGCTGGGTCCTCCGGGCGCGCGTCAGACCGGACTGAGAGGGCATGCGCATCACGAGCTCCAGGTGGGATGCGGGCGAGTGCAGCCACGAGAGCATGCCGATGCTCGTGATGAAGCATGGCGTAGCCTAGTGCATAGCCCGGGTGAAGGTCTGCAATGATGGCCAAAGTGGTCAGGCCGAGAGCCTTCGTGCCAGGGTCCCCACTCACGTCCGTGGGAGTCGAGGAGACACGTGGAGCCACAGGGGGTCGAGGCACCAGGGGACACGGTGCGACGGTCTGCGTGCATACTGTCGGCCGAGGTCGGAGGTTGTCGCCTGGGCCACGTGTGTAGCGCGGTTGGGCAAGAGATAGCACTGAGTCCGACGGGCCAACGGAGGTGGACGGGGCCACTGGCCCGGGGGAGCCAGCGGACGCGTCTTGGGCTGCAGGCCCGGAGGGGCCAGCGGACGTGACAAGAGCTGCTAGGCCGGAGGGGCCAGCGGACGCGACTGGGGCTGCCGGCTCGGAGGGGCCTGCGGACGCGACTGGGGCAGCTGGTCCGGAGCGGCCAGCAGATGCGATAGGAGCTGCAAGCCCAGAGGGGCCGGTGGACGCGACTGGGGCTGTCGGCTCGGAGGGGCCATCAGAAGCGACTGGGGCTGCCGACTTAGAGGGGCCAGCGAACACGACAGGCGCTGCTACCCCGGAGGGGCCAGCGGACACGACTGGGGTAGCTTGTCCGGAGGGGCCAGCGGACGCAACGGGGGCAGCTGGCTCGGAGGGGCCAGCGGACGCGGCTGGGACCACTGGCCCGGAGGGGCCAGCGGACGCGATTGGGGCAGCTGGTCCGGAGGGGCCAGCGGACGCGACAAGGGCAGCTGGCTCGGAGGGGCCAGCGGACGCGGCTGAGATTGCTGGCCCAGAGGGGCTAGCGCACGCGATTGGGACTGTTGGCCCGGGGGGGCCAGAGGACGCGATAGGGGCTATCGGCTCAGAGGGACGGAGTGACGTGTCACCCCGAAGCAACAGAACAGAGGACGGACTCACCACTCCCCCACACGACGGGAGGGACACGGACGAGCCAAAGCTGATGAGGTCGCGGGGAAACAGGTTCTCGAAGAATAAGGAATCGCGGGACTCGACGATGCAATGTCGGGATGGGTCCCGGAAGCGCCAGGTTTTGGACTGACGAGACACACCGAGGAAGGTGCAGGGGCGTCCGCGGGGGGCGAGCTTGCTGCCCTGCTGTGGGACGGGCAGCCACACAATGGCCACGCAGCCCCAGACGCGAGCTGGGCGGAGGTCAGCGCGCCGACCGCACCAGTGCTGGTATGGCGTGGACTAGGGGAGAAGGGGACTGTGGGGAATCCGGTTCCAGACCCAGGTCATGTAGGCCATGGCTTCAAAATAGAAGCCATCGGAGAGACCGGATTTGACCCGCATGGTGCGGACGACGTCGGCCATGGTACGGTTCCACCGTTCGGAGACGCCGTTCTGGGCGGGTGTGTAGGGCGCAGACGTCTCATGGTGGATCCCGCGGGAGGCGAGAAAGGTTGTTGCCTCACCCATGTACTCTCCACCGCAATCGGAGCGAAAGCGGCAAAGAGAGCGGCCACACTCGCGCTCCGCGAGGACAAGCCAGTCCTGAATGGCTCAGGCAACATCGCTTTTCTGTCGGAGGCAGAAGACCCAGCGGTAGCGAGAGTAGTCGTCCGTAAGGGTGAGGACATAGCGGCCATGCTCACCGACGGACTCGGTGGGGAGAGGGCCCATGACGTCCGAGTGGACAAGGTCGAGAGGGGCAGACGCACAGGAGGAAGACAAGGGTTACGTGGACCAGTGCATCTTCCCCTGAGCGTATTCAATGCACTCAGTGGGGCACGGGAGAGGGAAAGTCTCCGGGTCAAGGCCCTTGGCCGGCTGGGTGCGGAACATGCTCTCTACGGCGGCGGAGTGGACGTGGCAAAGGCGGCGGTGCAGGAGGNACATCTCTTTTCTGCCGGAGGCAGAAGACCCAGCGGTAGCGAGAGTAGTCGTCCGTAAGGGTGAGGACATAGCGGCCATGCTCACCGACGGACTCGGTGGGGAGAGGGCCCATGACGTCCGAGTGGACAAGGTCGAGAGGGGCAGACGCACAGGAGGAAGACAAGGGTTACGTGGACCAGTGCATCTTCCCCTGAGCGTATTCAATGCACTCAGTGGGGCACGGGAGAGGGAAAGTCTCGGGTGAAGGCCCTTGGCCGGCTAAGTGCGGAGCATGCTCTCTACGGCGGCACAGTGGACGTGGCAAAGGTGGCGGTGCAAGAGGCGGGTGTGCTGAGGAGAAAGCGTACTGGTAACGAACACATGGCCTGTGGCGGCCAACGAGGAGGAGACGGGAGGAGAAGAGGAGAGGCGAGGAACATGCCACAGGTTGCCACGGGTGGTGGCGTGCAGTACGACAAGACCAGACGGACGCAACGACACAGTGCCGACACCACGCGAGTGCACAACGTCCATGCTCATGCGATCAAGGGTAGTCACGGACAGGAGGCTGAGCTCGAGACCACGGACGAAGAGGACATCGGTCACAAAGACGTCAGCGGCAGGACCACGGAAACGAACGATGCCAACACCACGGACAGGCAACACTTGTCCGGAACCCGTGCGGACACCGGAGACATCGCCTATAGGACTGAGCATACTAAAGGCCTCACGAGAGGCCGTCATGTGATGCGTGGCCTCGGATTCGATGATCCAGGTATCAGCAGGGTCCTGGACAGGGGTCGCCAAATCGCTAATGGTCACATGGCAGCAAGCGAGGGACGCGGACGCGGTGGAAGGAGGTGCGAAACGAGACTGCCAATCATCAAGCCACGCAATGCTGTCAAGCAGGAGGTGGAGGAGACCACGGGAGACGACGAGACAGAAAAAGAAATGGGACACGACCGCAGCTCAGTCTCAGTCATGCAGGGCTGGGCAGGAGGGTAGGAGGTAACACAACTCGTACTTCCCTGGGGAGGAGGGCGAGGCAGGCCAAGCTGGAGCGCGATAACTACTCCAGCTGACGCTCACGGAAGGACGGCCCGAGAGTGTAGAAGGAGTGCGGAGTGACGGCGCTGGAGCTCGGGTAGTAGGAGGACTGGGCCGGCGAAGGAAGCGGAGGCGCCGACGGCTGTGGGAAGTACTGCTGCTGGTTGTACTACTTTGGCGCGGGTGTCTACGGGGCAGGCGGAGCTGTCGGAGTGGCAGAGCTACTGGACGAGGTCAGAGTGTCAGGGCCAGCGGCAGTGACGGTGGCAGAGGCGAGACGGCGCTCCCGCTGGCGACGCATGGTAGCGGTGACGTACGCCTCGTCCGTCGGGAGAGGGCATGTGTACCACCCCTGCCCGGGCTGGCCACAGTTGTGGCAGACCGAGCCACCACCGCTGGACGTGGTCGACGACTGCTGCCACTGTTGTTGCGGTGGACCCTTGCCTTTCTTGTTCCGGCTTTTCTTCTTCTTCCCCGAAGACGATGATGTAGCTGCGGTGGGGGAGGCGACGGCTACAGAGGCAACGGCAGGGGAGGCGACGGCAGGTGATGCAAGAGCCTCCGTGCGATGGAGCTCGGACTCCTGGCATGCTTCCTCAATGCGGAGGAAGAGCTCGTATGCCCAGGGCATAAGGGTGCCCTGGGCCGCCATGGTGGAGAGGACGTCCTGGGGGTAGTGCATGAAGACGTCCGCGTACGCGTTGGTGACACCGTGCTTGATGGTAAGGAGCGCGGACAGAGGAGGTGGAGCACATTTTCCGAGACGACGAAGGATGTCCTCCGCCCGCTGCCAGTAGGCACTGACTGTCTCGGTCTCCCCCATGTGCAGGGAGTCAAACTCCCGGAGCAGACGGCTGATCTCAGCGTCGCTGGACAGGCGATGGGGCCTTGTGAGGACGTTTCATGCAGCTGTAGGGTCTGGGATGTCGCTAGAGGTTAAGTCGCCGAGGAAACGCTCTAGGGCCAGGCGAGAAGTTGGAGGGGCGACTAGGACGAGGGCACGGACGGCACGACCAGCGTCATATAGCTGGTCAGCCTGGGTGGAGTCGTAAGGGAGGGTGTAGTATGCCCACAGGCCCTCACCTTGCGCCCAGATCTGGAAGCTGAGTTCCCAGCTCCAGAACTGCTCGCCGGCCTAAAGCGGCGACGGTGGCGTCTCAAATTCCTTCTGCCTGGGGCCGGCGCCCAGAGTGGGGCCAAGGACGGAGGTCACTGTCTGCCACTGGCGCTGAGTCTGTTGTTGTGCCACGTAGTATGTGGCAGCAGACACAGCTGGGCTGGCGTGCCCTAGAGGGACGAATGGCGGCGGCATACTGGTGGCAGCCTGGGAGACTACTGGCTGTAGCGCTGTCAGCTGCTGCGTCAAGGTGGTGAGTTGTTGCTGAAGAGCGACAAGGGGATCAGGGTTTCCGCCAACGACACCAGTGGACTGGTGCTGTTGCTGCTGCTACTGCTGCTGCTGCTGTTGCTACTGCTCTTGCTGCTGCTGCTGCTGTTGCTACTGCTATTGCTACTGCTCTTGCTGCTGCTGTTGGTGTTGCTGCTACTGCTGCTGCTGCTGCTGCTACTGCTGCTATTGTTACTGCTGCTGCTGCGGTGGTGGCGGTGGCGGCTACTACTGCTGTTGCTAGTGCTGCTGTTGCTACTGCTGCTGTTGTTGCTGCTGTAGTCGTTGTAGAAAAGGGGGGGTAAGGGGTCCCCCCAATAGAGGAGGACCCCTCCTCACCTGGGCTACAAGCCATGGTTTGGTGTCCTTTTTTTTATCTTTGTGTTGCTGATATCAGCAGTGGCTTGGGGCGGTGGGGACTCTACCCACCCCTTTCATCTTCCCCTTTCCTTTCTCTACCTCCCTTTTCCGTTTTTTTTTTGTTGTTGATGACGTCAGCAGTGACGTCAGTAGAGGGGTGCTGACGTTAGCAGCGGCGGTTGTTGGGGCCGCCGCTGCTGCTGCTGCTACTACTGCAACCACTGCTGCTGCTACTACTGCTTCTACCGTTGCTGCTCCTACTACTGTTGCTGCTGTTATTGCTGTTGCTACTGCTGCTGCTGCTGCCGTTGCTGCTGCAGTTGTAGTTGTAGCTGTTGTTGCTACGAGCTACTGCAGCTGCTGTGGCTGCTAGAGCTCGCTGCTGTTACTGCATGCTACTACAATTGCTGCATGTTGCAACAGCTACTCGCTGCTGCTGTGAGCTGCTATAGCGAGGTGCGAGGGTGGGGGATTTTTTTTTCATTTTTTTTCTCTTTGTTTCTCCTTCTCGTCATTTCTTTTTCTCGTTTTTCTTGTCACAGCGGGCCGGAGCCCGCTGTCTGGTGTAAGCAGCGGGCTGCTGCTCGCTTGGCAGTAACGAGCTATTGCTCGCTGGCAGCAGCGGGCTGCTGCTCGCTGCGAGCAGCAGTCGCGGCTGGCTGCTGACAGCCGCTGCTCGCTGCAGTTGCTACTACAACTGGCTGCTGTTGCAGCTTGCTACTACAGCTACTGCAGCTCGTTGCTGCAATTGCTACAGCTCGCTGCTGCTGATGCACGCTGTTGTAGCTACTGCGTGCTACGGCTGCTACTTGCTGCCGCTGCAGGCTGCTGCTACGGGCTGCTGCTCCTGCTGCTGTTGCAAGCTGTTGCTGTTGCGGGCTGCTGCGAGCTGCTGCTTCTGCCTGCTGCTGCTGCTGGCTGCTGTTGCCGGTACTCGCTGCCGTTGCATGCGGCTACTGCTGCTGTAGGTTGCTGCTGCTGCGTGCTGGTGCCAGTCACTGCACCTGGGTGACATTGCAGCGTGTGTTGTCGCCCGTAGGTGTCAGACGCCGCCTGCCCCTCACCTCCTCGTGTCACGAGTGGGGGTCAGTGCTGCCAAAAATTTTCGACAGTATTTCCCCTGGCCCAGTGGCCATGGAAAAAAATCTGACGCCGCCACCAGGCGGGTCAATGCTGTCAGAAACAATCCGGCAGCATTTCCCCTCCACTGGCGCGTATGGGGGTAAGCCGGCGTTGTCTAGCACCTATCCACCAGTCTTCTACTGTTGCTGCTACGCTCTGGCTCTTATACCAAGCTTGAAAACCTAGGCAGTAGGTTGGGACAGCAGCGTTGTTGATGCAGCGTGCGGGCTTCCACGCTCGTTGCTTAAGTCAACTGCCCCCTCAATCTGCTGCTCTAGAGTCTAAGTCTGGAAGCTCTGGGTTTGTTACTCAGAAACGCGCGTGCCAGAGTTAGTGCCAGAAAGCAGCTGAAAACTGAAAGAAACTGGTTAGGAATGAAGAATGAACAACAATGGGAGACCCCTCCAAGTTCTAGCCCTCCCCCAGCTCTGTAGAGCTTGTTACTCAACTAACCAGCCAATCAGGAAATAGACCTATTTTCTGGCAGGCAGGGTTTTCTCGGTGAGCCCTACCAGACAGCCAACAGCCGAGAACCCGGGCGTCGTCTGTTTTGCGTGAAAACTGGACCATACCATAATACCGAAGCTGCCAACGCAGTTGTGCGCTCAGAAACAGCTAGAAAAATTGTAGCAAGGAGTTATGGCTGCCCGAACCCAGGCAGCGCCTACGATGGTCCATGATGCCGAACAAGGTCATGCAACATGCAACAAGGACCCTAGGCAGAGCATGACGATGCAGACGCGATGGGACGCGCTGGACGCATGTAGACAGCAACTGCGGTGACAGTGACCGCCGGCAGCACAACCGCCGAGGAGGCCTGCCGATGGAGCTGAGCACGTCGCCGAAGAGAGGAGGCTCCTGCGAACTGCGAGTAGACCTCAGCGTGCATCGGCTCCACCGGACAACACTCCATCAGCGTCGAGCCTCGCCGTCAATCATCTGTACGCCAATGTACACAAGCCGGAGGACACAACAGAGCACAATGAGAGGCGCAAAAACCAACAAGATGCTCAGGTCTGCCTTCATACTTGCATGTTGGTTCTAAGGGGTGTGCATTGCTTTCAGGTCCTGATGAAGCGAACTGACAGGACGCTTGGCCCACGGGGCCAAAACCACGGTACTTGAGGGTCTCTTGCTTGAAATGGTAGGCAACAGGTTGGGGCAGCAGCGTTGTTGATGCAGCCTACGGGCTTCCACCCTCGTTGCTCCGTCTGCTGCCCCCTCAGTCTTCCGCTCTAGAGTCTTGGTCTGGATTCTCTGGGTTTATTACTCAGAAACGCACGCGCTAGTGTTAGCGCCAGAAAGCAGCTGAAGACTGAAAGTGACTGATTAGGAATGAAGAATGAACAACAATGGGAGACCCCTCCAAGTTCTAGCTCCCCTCCAGCTCTGTAGAGCTTGTTACTCAGCTAACCAGCCAATCAGAAAAAAGACCTACACCCATTTTCTGACAGGCAGGGTTTTCTCAGTGAGCCCTGCCAGACAGTCCACAGCCCAAAACCCAGGCGTCGTCCGATTTGCCTGAAAACTTGACCATACCATAACATCGACGCTGCGAACGAAGTCGTGCAGTCAGAAACAACTAGAAGAAAGGCAGCAAAGAGTTATGCCTTCCAAAACCCAGGCAGTGCCTATGGTTGTCCATGATGCCAAATAGTGCCACGCAACATGAGACATGGACCCCAGGCAGAGCATGACGCTGCAGACGTAATGGTATTGTCAGATCCAGCGCTAGACGCATGCAGACAGCATCTGTGGTGGCAGTGACTGCCGGCAGCCCGATCGCCGAGGAGGGCTGCCGATGGGGCTAAGCATGTCGCCGGAGAGAGGAGGCTCCACAGAACTGCGAGTAGGCCTCAGCATGCGTCGGCTCCATCGGACGACACTCCAATACCGTTGAATCTTGCCGTCTGTCATCTGCACGCCGATGTACACAAGCCGGGAGGACACAATAGAGCACAATGAGAGATGCGCAAAAACCAACATCTCTAACCCTCAAGTCATCCCATCTGACGTCCCACAGGCCAAGACTAGTTCAAGCCACGTGGCACAATGGCGCTATAATCCTCCTACACAGGAATGGACCCGCCCTCGGTGTCCACAATGGGTATTGAACCCCGACACTCTGATACCAAATGTAGCGAACGGATGGGAAGCTTGCCACACTAGGCAAAAACCGCGGCACTTGAGGGCCTCCGACCCTCAAGTCATCCCATCCATTGCCCCACATGCCAATACTAATTCAAGCCACGTGGCACACTGGCCCTACACCTGATCCTTAGCAAGCCACCATGCAAGCCTAGGGTTGTGCTCGGTAAGGTTGTTAAATCGAGACTGAGATCGGTCTCAATCTCGAAGTGTCTCGAACTGTCTCGTCTCGAATACCGTACTGCCACGTGAAAAGAAACGCTGAAGTAATTTTAGTTTCATTATAAATGAAGAAACGTCCGCGGTAGTTCCACACAAATACAAAATAGTCTAACCGGGTTCCACACAAACACAAATTCCACAGCTAGTCGTGTTCAATTTCTAGCGCGAGCAATGGGAACCCGGAGTTTGAAGTTTGATACATCAAACTTCGAACTCCGCGGGTCCCAAGTTGTTCGCGATGCGTGGAATCCTGTGACGGCGCTCGTCAAAGTTGTGCTTGCCGAATGAAAACTTTGTTTGTCCTGAGTACAAAAGAAGGACAAGGTTGCACCCAATTTTCACACAAATACAAACCACAAACACACAATTACACTGAAATATAAAAACATGCCCCAAAAGATATTATTTCTTCTTTTCACGTGGCAGTACGATATCTCGTACCGTAGTGGATCGAGTCAACCTCGCAAGTCTCGAGCGAGACGAGACGAGACCGAGATAGGCAGGCTGCCACATTGGAACAGTACGAGAATCTTGTATCGTACCAAAGTGGCAAGTGCTTTCAGAGCTGCACGATAAAACGCAAGTGTAGTAAAAGGGTTTGAAATGCAAGCGTGACGTTCAAATTTTGTGCTTTAGAGTGTAACCTGGCCTGTGGCAGCAGTTGACAATCTGCTACATTTTGTCAACTCGTCGCTCGATTGAAGTAAAATCTTCCAGTGCGTACCGCAGGGGCTGACGTGGCTCAGCGTATAAAGATAGAGAAGTGTAGACAATGTAGACATATGCATATGGTTTGTCTATATCTAAACCACTGGAACGTTCGAACTCGAGAAATGTGTCAGTTGATATTGGTGTATAATAGTGTGCTTTTCACGTAACATTCCATGCAATGTTTCATTGCCAAGATACAGAAAACCACATGCTAGAATGCACCCTCAATCGTGCAAATTCGAGACCTCGCACATTGATGTCGAGATCGGTACGAGATGAAGACCCCCCCCCATGTGCACGTCGGTACGAGATTGAGAATCTTTCGATCGTGACCAACAGTACGAGAAAGCTCGTACCAAAAGGTTCAAGACCCACTTCGAGACCGAAATTTCTCGTCTCAATCTCGATCTAACAGCACTAGTGCTCGGGCTCAGGCTCGACCCTCAAGGTGCTACATAGTTTTGGTAGCAAGATGATCGAGAGAGGTACACACATCTAGGACCTTGCGCGTTCACTCCCCTCAAATCCTTGTCTTCATTGTTCGTTTTTGTGCATCTCTCACTGTACTCTGTTGTGTCCTCCAGGCTTGTGTACATCGGCGTGCAAATGGCTGACGGCGAGACTTGACGCCGCTGGATTGTCGCTCGGTGGAGCCGACGCACGCTGAAGCCCACTCACCCGTCGCCGGAGCCTCCTCCCTCTGGCGATGCGCTCAGCTCCATTGGCAGGCCTCCTCGGTGGTGGGGCCATAGGCGGTCACTGCTGAGAAGTTTCCTAGAACCTTCCTAACCACTTGCCGCGACACTAGGCGTCAGCGCCAGGTCAGCGTGTGACAACAAACACAATTTAGAGACAAAACTACAAGGGTCTGGGTTGGGACACGAACAGAGTGTCAGGAAACTCAAACTGAATATAATTGCAGAGAGAGATAACAAATGACAAATTCACAGTATAAATACCTGCCGCGGCGCACGACAGGTGTCGCACGCGGCAGTGCAAGGTCTGTCCTAAAACCGGCCCAAAAACACTATTTTGGCCATAACTCTGCGTAGACAAATCAGAACGCTACGCCGTCTGAACCTAGAGATGCAAAATCTCAAGCCGGACGCTACGACTGGTCACACACACAAGTCCGGCACCGATCGGTGGACAGGAAATACAAAACATGCAAATCGGGCTCAAGAGCCAGTCCACCGAGAAAACTCTAGCGTCTGCAGAAAAACCGCAAAGCACCCCGGCAAGCACCCAGGGCGTCGTGGCAGCTCTCTGGCAGCTGCTGGTGGATGGAGCCACCACTCGTCGGTGCTCCGGTGCCAGCTGCGTCCGCATCAAGAATAGACTGCAGAAAACCTGCAGGAGGTCCGAGACAGCATCCACGATGCTGAGGCAGTCGTCGGTCAGCTCCGAGTGGAGGTCCACCACCTGCCGACGCGTCGGTATCTCCGAGGTCCGCATCCGGGATCATGTCGTCGCGCTCTCTTGTAGCGCTGCTCTCTTTGCCGTCGCTCGTGACAGGTGGAAGCCACACACACCAACAACTGCCACTGCAGATGCTGTCTGCATGCACCGAGTGAGAAAGTGCGGAGAAGCTTCCTAGCAACACAGCCGCTGACCGGACGTCAGTGCCTAGTCAGACGGTGACGACAGTCACAGGTCGTACACACAACGGCAAGGGTTTGGCTAGGAGACACAAGTCAAAGTGTCAGAATGCTTCAATACAGCATATGCAGAGAGAAATGACAACTGACAGGTCCAGGGTATAAATACCTGCCGCGGCGCACGGCGGGTGTCGCACGCGGCAGTCCAAGAGCTGTCCTAAAACCGGCCCAAAACCACTGTTTTGGCCGTAACTCTGCGCACACATGTCAGAATCCTACGCCGTCTGAACCTAGATGTGCATAATCAAAAGACGCAGGCAACGACTGGTGACATGCATGCATCCATTGACTGACAGCGAGTATACAATGCAAAAACATGCAAATGGGCCTCATGCCCAGTCCGCCGAAAGGCGCCTGCAAGACGTAGAAGGCACAGCAAGGAGTCCCGGTGACATCTGGGACTCTGGAACAGTGGTCGGTCAGCTCCAGACGGGTAGTCCGCCGCCTGCGGTCCGTGCCGGTGTCACCAGGGCCGCGTGCCTCAGGGATGTGCACGAGTATGGACATGGCCGAGTGGTCACAGTAAACTGTACAGGAACGGCACAAAACACAACACTCCCCCATGACCCGATGGTACGCATGTCCATACGCGTGCAGCACTGGTACAACCACATAGTGAGTGACACAGACAGATGAGACGGCAACGTACATCCCACACTCAACCACTGTCACGCACGGGGCGAAGCCCAACAGAACGAATGGCCACCAGGAACTTTCCGCGGGCAAGTGCCTTCGTCAAGAAATCAGCTCGCTGCAAGTCAGTGCCAACCCACATGATGGAGATCACGCGTCGCTCCACCAGATCCCGAACGAAGTGCTGCTCAACCGTAATGTGCTTTGTGCGAGCATGAAAAACACCAGAGTTCTCCGCAATGGCGAGAGCACTCTGGTTGTCGCAACGCAGCACAATGGCGGGTACTGACTGCCCAAGCTCAAGAAACAAGCGCTGCAGCCAAACTGCCTCAGCAGCCCCTGCCCCCAAAGCCACATACTCTGCCTCCGACGAGCTATGTGCAATGCAGCCCTGCTTCCCGCTTNGCCAAGACAAAGCGGTACCACCGAGCAGAAACACGTAGCCAGTGCGACTGCGCCCGTCAGGACTCCAAGCCCAGTCGCTGTCAGTGTAGCCGTCAAGGACCACCGAACACTGCCGACGAAAGCAGAGTCCGAGATACGGCGTGGAGACCACGTACCGTACCACTCGCACAGCCGCGTGAAGAGCTCTCGCACGTGGAACCTGCGAGAACTGAGCGAAGAGGTTGACGGCGAACGCGATGTCGGGACGCGTGGTAGTGGCCAGGTACATCAGAGATCCGATAACATGGAGGTACAAGGTCACGTCCATTGTCTCCCCCAGCTGTGTAGGGTCATCCACCTTCAGGGCATCCTACCCATCAGGTGTGAGTGGTGTGGAAGCAATGGGCACTGCACCAAGGAGATCGCTAAAGCGCTCCCCCACGACTCGTACGTATCGAGCCTGATACAGCAACAGTGTCCGATGTCTGCGATCTCGCACAATCTCCATACCAAGAAACACCGATGCAGGACCGAGGTCCTTCATCCTGTAGGCGGTCTGCAGGACAGCCTTGGCCTCCTTCACGGCCTCCAGCAACGGAGACGCGATCAGAAGGTCATCAACATAGACCAGGATGGCGGTAAACTGCTCGGGTATCGGTAGGATGAAGAGTGAGGGGTCTGCCTCGCTCTGTACGTATCCTGCGCGAGTCAAGGTGCCAGTGATCTCCCGGTTCGAACACCGTGGAGACTGCTTGAGGCCGTACAAGGACTTGCGCAAGCGCCAGACCTTGTCACCGTCC